>BQNB010156299.1:0-15283 GCA_026074375.1 Tanacetum coccineum | reverse complement strand
AGTTTTTTCATCCCTTTTGATTCCCTCGCAGTTAAAGTCTCGGGATTTTACCATTTTTTGATGTTTTGTAATTCTTTTTGTTGACTCTGTTGTACTTTAAGTTTCTAGCGTCTTGCTAGTCTCTTTTTATATATATTTCATCTTTGCCGTTCAAAAATAAAATGCAATAAACGAGATTGGAAGTCTTCATGCATATGATACGATGGCGTAAATTCTTGTTAGCATGTCTCCATCTAGCTGGTGCACCTATCTTACTCTTATCTTTGGAATTAATGCGATCTCCTATATACATGTTCTGTAAGATAACCAACATATATATTAATTGGATTTAATTTCATAAAAAGACCATAATCGATAATTATTAATTCAGCTTTACTTATATCTATCCCGCGAAGTTTAAATGTACCAACGAGGTACCATATGATGTTCGTGAGTTTGGCGACCAACTATATATAGCTAATGTACTTGTAGCTTTTGGACCTGAGTGTACAATCAGAATTCAGTCATGTATCGGGATCTAATCAACATGGTAGATTGCAAAACATTAAAGTAGAAATCTCCTGTCCTGTAAATTAATCGAGGTAAAGATATTAATACACTTATTATAAAAAGGAAAGATAACGTTCAGATGCATCAAACAAATAACAAACCTATCTTATCAAAGTTTGGTTGCAAAGGGAAAAGGGATTAAATCATTATAATTTGCTTGCGGAAAAACGATGAAAAAGTTAACGATTTTGATTTTTAAAACTTGGAAGCCGATTAATAATGTGTTTTATGCTCTTTTTTCTTTTCTTTTAAGGGTTTTAATCTTTCAATATGTAATGATCTGTCAAAGGAATACTACTAAAAAAATGATCAGTCGCGTAGATTACATTAATGGTACAAGTTAACGGATTACCATAAAAGATGAAAAAAATCTGAGTGTCAAAACAGACAATAACGCAATAATAAAGCCCACAATGATATTACAATTTGTTTTCCCTAAGGAGAGAATGAAGAGTGTTTGTGTGTAGATGTGCGTGCCCATGCATGCGGTCAGTTGGTTTCAATGGAGTCTGTTGATCGCTAAAGATCATCGATTTGGAGAATACAAAAACCAGAGTTTAACATCGTATTACGGATAGTGGATCTCTTACAAGTTTCTTTTCGACCATCTGGTTGATGTATCAATGTTGAGTTAATAGAGTTGGTGCATTAAAATTGTTGTATCCTATATTTATATCCAACAAATATAATCAGACAATCATAATTTCTGGTAGGCTAAAATTTATTAATCATCAAATGCTAAGAGAGTACATATGATAAAATCTTAATAGACATAGGCTCACAATCGGGCTTCCGCTAATAACTTAATACCGTCTAATTAATACTCACTCAGAGTTCGAGTGACGAAATCAAAAAGCTCGAATTAAAGAATAAAGTATAATTACTAAAACAATTAAAGATAAAACAAAACAATAGAGGTTATCTTGATAAATAAATAACATCCAGATAGCACCTAGTTGCAGTACGCCAATGAATATGATCTAAAAAGAGTGAACCTTTTTTTCCGACGACTGTGAAGATTTATAAGGACGTGTGACAACGCATTCGACCGGCGAAGGCTGCTATATGGTATACTTATATTCGGAATTTAAATACGAGTCCATGTCCGCTAACGACTTTAACAAATTCTAACACTTTGTTTCTAAGTTTATTTTTAGAGAGAGAGAAAAAGATTTGGGATGGTAATAAAAAAAATTCATATTCATGAGATTTTTAGTAGAGAAGAGAAAAGTAAAAGATAATAAATTACACAAAAATTACTCTCAGAATCTTCTTTCAAAATTGTGATGATTTGGAGAGTAAGAAATAAGAAACGTGTGTGCTTTTTGTATTAACAGATTCAGGTTAAGTCTAAATAGATTTCGGGTCGGGTTTGAGTCGAACCATCTAACCTGTTTATTAAACATGTCATGTTCGGGTTGAGAATAAATTAAGTGGGTCAACCCGTCTTAAGATTTTTTCTTAAATTAAAAGTTATTTATATTTTATTTTACGGGTTTAATAGGAATGGGTCGATCCACAAATTCATTTAATCCGTGTAGGGTGCCAGCTTTTGTATATAAAACGAGTTAAATGAGTCAACTGGAAACCCGTTTAACCTATTCAACTCGTGTAACTTATTTAATCCGTCAACCCAAGTATATATATTGGTTAAGTGAGTCAGGTTCGGGTTTTGTGTAAACATATTAGGGTTGACATAGCTGACCCAATTATTTAAATGGGTCAAGCTCAAATTAAGATTTTCTGATCCACTAACCAATCAACCCGAACCCGACCCGACCCGAATTACCACCCTTTTAACCAGCTACACTCAGTATATATATTCGGTTCTTTTTTCTTATCAATATTTGTTACAACAGCCACACTTTCTTCATCACAGACACTACAATGTTGGCCTAACATTCGAGTTGTTATGATAGCGAATGTTCGTTGCACAGCAATAGTTATTATAATAGTGAAACTAAATCATGGCCTAACATTCGAGTTATTATAATAGTGAAACTTAAATCATGGCCTAACAGCAATAGTTTAAGGAAATAGTAATTATAACAGTGAACTGATGATGCGTGTAGTGTTAATTTTATGGTTTAGGAGTTAGAGATATTAGGAGATCTATTTATTTGACGTTAAACATGCTTTATGAGTTGGATAATAGAACATCTGTTTATTTGACGTTAAACTTGCTTTACTTTTTTGCTCAATCAACATGGAAAAAGTATGAGATGTTTGATCTAATTGGATACTAGGAGATCAAAATTATATACATATCAAGGGTATAATTATAAAAGTGTTTATTTTCTTTACTTTTCTTTCTAACTCGGGAACACAAAAAAGTTATGTCTTTTGTTCTTTTCTTCTTAGCGCGAGAACACAAAAGATACAATCTTCTCCTCTTCTTTCCACTCGGGAACAAAGTGTAAGAGATTTTAGAGTTATAAGCAAACCAGTGAGCCAATGGCATTTTTAGGCCGACGGCGTCGAGGCTACGACTGCGATTCCCGAATCCTTTTCTTCGGAATTTAATTACGAATCCAATATCGTTAACGTCGCCAATTAACTCCTTACATTTTAGGAGTTATGGTCGAAACAACTTCCTTGCATAGAAAAGTATGTTTTAAACGTTAACACATAAAAACAGTTAAGAAAGATTAACACAAGTATTTTCAACGTTTAAATTCTTATTATAAATGAATCAAAATAATTACTAAAATTGTTTACAAAATAACAATCTATGTTGAGTGACACTTCGTGTGATTCCCTCACTAAACTTAAACACAAACCAAAGTTAATGTTTAAGAAAGAACTATGTTTACCACATATAATGGATTCAGGGACTTACCTCTTATGGAGGAGTAAGTTTTCTTTTGAATGTATCACATTAATTGCAAGAGATAATATTTACTTGTTAGGGGCATTCTTTGTTATAGGCAGAATACAAGGTGGTTACCCGTGGGGTAATACGGACGTGGTGATCATCTAACTATAAAGTACATTGCTACCTTACTACGTTATATGATTCTATTCTTGGAATGTATCCGATCCCATTTTAAAAAACAGTGTTGACAACTGTTTACATCTTTGTACCAACTCTTTTATTTTTTTGACTTAGTTTGATAAATATTTTTGTACTTATCTTCTCAAGAAAGTTTCCGACTAACTTATATGTATTTCCTAAATATCTAAATTCAGAATGTTCTTGATTGTTGAGGAGATCAACGGGAGTCAATGAGTTATTTTTCAGTACTCACTGACTCCATCGTCTTCTTTTCTGGTTTTGGGACTTCACTTAGTGAGTTCCAGCTCAGGGAGTGGTGAGACTTTCTTTGTCTCTAATGAATTCTGAAGATGAATCCCTGAATGTTTACTCATTTAGGTACATAGTTTACATTTAGGATATTTTATGTTCAAATCATAGTCATAGACTATTTGGCACTGAATTAGCCTAACAATCTCCTCATATTTCAGTATAGAAATAGCCCAATTGTTTTTCGATGTAAGTAAGCATAATAAGTTCTTCTTACTAACTGAAAAAAAGACTTAGATGTTCTTGAGAACAAATGATATAAAATATATTATTATTATTCATGGATTACCATACAATCAAGCTTGTTCTTCGGTTATGCATGATGCGTTTAGATCTATTCTTAAATAGTTTAATTTATATCGACTCATCTACCTAAGATCTACAAATGCACTAACGGGCAGAGTACTCGGTTATGTGTAATGTAGGATTAGTAAATCCGAGGTCGTTCCTAAGAGCTAAGGGGCGATTTCTAATTTAAGTTTACTAATGTCACGGTTTTTATGTTTATTTAAGTAATTAAAATGAAATAAAGTAAATGACGGAAATGAAAAGTGGTTACTAATCAAGAGGAGACAACATGCTAACCTACTCAATCTTTTACTAATGCTATGATTCATTTTCCTAGTGCAATGCCCAATTCCTATTTTGTATAGTGGTTGTAATATCATTAGGTGTGAGTGGTCATTGTAACCTAACGTATAATTCCTATGATCTTATCCCCGTTGGTTATGAAAACCGAGTATCTAGTTCACAGTTATTAAGTCCTCAACTATCCTATAGACTTATCTTATGTCGACAATCCCACTTCTCGATATTTAAACCCCCATTAGGTGCCAACTAAATAAGATTTTACCCGTGCTTTTTAAGTATCTAATTTAAGTTTACTAATGTCACGGTTTTTATGTTTGTTTAAGTAATTAAAATGCAATCAAGTAAATGACGGAAATGAAAAGTGGTTACTACTCAAGAGGAGACAACATGCTAACCTAGTCAATCTTTTACTAATGCTATGATTCATTTTCCTAGTGCAATGTCTAATTCCTATTTTGTATAGTGGTTCTAATATCATTAGGTCCGAGTGGTCATTGTAACCTAACGTATAATTCCTACGATCTCATCTCCGTTGGTTACGGAAACCGAGTATCTAGTTCACAGTTATTAAGTCCTCAACTATCCTATAAACTTATCTTATGTCGACAATCCCACTTCTCGATATTTAAACACCCATTAGGTGCCAACTAAATAAGATTTTACCCGTTCTTTTTAAGTATCTAATCTAATGCAGGTGGTAATATGGTCAGCCCCTTTGAATTGAAAATGATGCCATCCCATCTCGAGTAACTTACTAGATTAGCTTTCAATTGTTCACACCTACTTTCTAGCTAATAAGCTCTACACCAGCCTTAACACTACCAAAACGTGGGGATCATTCAATAAGCACAAGGATATCCATATAAAACGATAATCAAACTAAATAATTAGAATCAAAACATTAATAAAATCATAACTAGGCTAACACTTAAATTGTTTAGCCAACCATGTTGTAAATTACAGTAGAGATTATGTATAAAATAATTAATGAATTAAACATAATATTTGATACAATTTACTTGATATTGAACTAATAACAATAATGATTGTGTACGAACTCTCCATTGGAAAGTGGTTGGTTATTCCTGAAGAATGCCTTCAATGGAAGCCATAATCGTCCTCTAAGAGTTGTGTGAAGTGGAATGATTAAACAGCTAAATTAGGGCTTGTATTTATAGGCTCGACTCATTTACGGCGTAATCATAAGTGATGGGTTACACCGTAACTCCCTTTATGCTTGAAAAAATCAACCAGATATTACATAGTTACGGCGTAAGTCTATGTGTAGACTATGACGTAACAACCTTATGAGCTCACAACTTCTTTAGTCTTTATTGTTACAGTGTAACCTTAACGAGCTTGTTACGTCGTCGTTGTCTTGTCAGCACTGATCCTTTCCAAATCTCAATGTAAATTACAGCGTAACCCTTACGAGGTTGTTACGCCTTAATGATCGATGACTGGACTTGGTCTTGTCAGCAGAAACAAAGGTTAAGGTGTAGGTACATCAGGCCACCTACGCCGTACTTAAGTCTGGTCCAACATTTTATTCATTTTTCTTCAAGTTTCCTTCTATTTCCGCGTTTTTTCGTTCCTATGCTCATATATTTCCTGATAATCAAATGTGAAACAATTAAGTACATATTCATGTGAAAATCTAACAATTGTGAGCATATATAAAGGGAAAATGATACCAAAATATAGGCTTTATTTGATGTTATCAAATATCCTCCCACTTGACTTCTATTTGCCCTCCAGTAGACTTTTAAATCATTTATAAAAAGATAACTCCCACGTTATCTTGGAAGACATGAATTTAAAAATTACCTATGCTAGAAACATCAAAGCCGAAACACCTTATAAAAATGGAAGGAAAACACTCATACTCTCACTAGTCTACGTGTTTTATTTTTGGGGTGATCACTCAATTGCACAGTCATAGTATTTATTATATCATAGGCTTGGCGAGTACACAAAACTCCACCACTAGAGCTAAGGTCAAGACAATTCTTAAAGGTAATATTGGGTGAAAAATGTGTAGGCTAAGGGTGAATCATTCTTAATGAAATCTTCACAAATAATGTAACTTAAGCAAAGACGACAAAACCACAAGTGAACAAGCGCTAAGTGATTGCTCATCTAATACTTAAGTACACCAAAGGTAAGGATTAAAAAGCAACTAAGAATGATTTATGGAAGGATAAGATATGGGATGCACATTTAAAAGGTGTAAAACAAAAATTAAACAAACATATAGTCTAATATCCACAATCTTCTCGTCACTAATCACCGTCCATCCATTAGTCCAAGTATTAAGATGCAAGAATCTGATCATGAGTAATAATGAGGATCCTGAAGATTCAGAGACTTTCTTGTATTAATTCCTATTAAATTTTCTTGTTCTTAGATTTCTTCAAATCATTTGCGCGGAGCCGATTTTAGTTCAATAGCATTAGCCTCTTTCTTCTTCTTCTTCTTCAAAATAACCAACATCATTCCCCATTCCTTGTACCCAAAGAGTCCCCATTTGAATTCACTGATGACTTCATAGGTAGAATCATCATTATCTTTGATAACGATTACCTTGAGTGACTTAGTGTTTGGAATGATCTTGATGTCACTGGTTACCTCAGGCTTCAAGACAAGCTCCATTATGTGCTTGTAGCTTTCCTAGACATTCTTCCTCTTCGTTGCCTTTTTTCAGTTTTACTTTTACATTAGATGGTTGACACGTCTCAACAACCTCACACGTGACATCTTCGTACTCCCCTATATAAGATAATGTAGGTCGAAGTAAATGCCTTGAATTTCCACATTTATTCTGAACATTTAAATATGGCATTTACTCTCATCTGAACTCTACTCAGACCTTGATCTTATCAACGACCCTGATAGTTCACTTGCAAAATTATTAAGTGTTTAGGTTTTCATGCTTATAAAGCTTTTTATTGAAAAGTTAGTTTCGTGTAATGCTTTGTAATTCTTTGATTGAATATTTAAACTACTTAACACTTTGTTCCTTCAATTTGTCACGAATTTTTGACTTTCAATATCTTCTCATAAATGATGATCTTGTTAAAGTGTTCTTTTAATCGTGTTTAGATTATTGATGTTCTTAAATTTATGTAGTCTTAATAATGGTGTTCTTAATTACTTTGGGTAATTAGGGGTGCTTAAAATTCGAGAAATCGACAAACCAAGATGATCCACTAAATCAAAAACCGCAAAAAGCATATAAACGAAGAAACCAAAACCTGATGCGGCGGATTGCAACAGTAAAGTTTTACAATCCTCCTAGGTAGAGTACATAATCGTTGTAGTGTAATATTAGCAAGACTCGGGGATTGATCGTTCTCTAAGGGAATAGTGAGGTAGGTTCGAATTGTACGCCACTAAGATTTAAAGGTTGAAAAAAGAGTATTTTTGTGTTTCTATGTTTTTTTAGAATGCAAGTAAAATAAATATGTTGAGAGAGGTGGTTTTAACTAAACTAAGCTACTCATAATTATGCAAGAAAAGTAAGATTGGTGAGAACTCGTATAGGTAAACGAATGTGCTCACTTAATCATGCACTATTCCCTAGTTGATCTATCTGACTAGTGTTTTGTCACCCTCGTTAGTGTAATGCAAAGTATTTTCGATTGTGATTTGGTCAGAAACGCATCTACGTGACCACCTAAGTAAGGGCTGCTAAAAATGCTTCTCCTACGCAATAGTTAAATCACGTGCATTAAATACTTCCTTAATTATTTTACCAAAACGGCTTCATTTAATTAGACACGTTTCACTAGACGTCTATGCTAATGTAATATCTTATAGTTAATTTTCTAATGACGTAACCTTGTGCTTGTGACACCGTCATGAGCTTTTGGTGACGCAGTCGCCACATACTTTGTCGTTACAAAACTTGATAAAAAATTCACTTTCTAAGCACATTTGGTAACCACGTCACGATGGTGGTCGCAAAGCTGAAAAGTTGTATTTTTGCCTTGTTTCTTTTCGAATCGAGCCAAGTCACGTGTAATCTGTCCAAGTGCTTCCCAAATGCTAATTACACAAAAAGAAAGGATTTGGTGCAATAATAGAGCATATTTGTATGAATTTAGGGGTTAAATAACCCTAAAAAAGTGTATAAAATGACACCTCATCCAATATCTCTACACTTGGGATTTGCTTGTCCTTAAGCAAATGAGCTTTTCTACCTAGTATAGCAAAGTCAAGGGCATTTAACTTACTATTTAAAACTAATTTATGGCACAACCGGATCAACCTTGTTATAGAAGCACGAAAGCTATATACTAGCACCTGACTTTGCACCTCACATAAGTGTTTGGCTTCTCTCTTTCACTCGGGTGTATACATTATATATAACAATATAGGAAACGGGAAAATTAACACTCACTGCCTGTCATAGCATATAGATTACCATAAGCTTGATAAAGGATCAAACATCCACCACTTTGGCGTAAGCACCTAGAAAATACTATCAAAACAGTCTTTACAAAGGGTTGTAATGTTAGGTGTAAGGTATGGAAAACACGGTAAGGGATAGTGGGGGATATTTTAACTAGTGGCAAGTTAATTATTCACAAAATCACATGTTTAAAGGCGTTGCTAAGTCAAGACTCGACAAAACTCTAAAAATCATACAAAATCTACATCATACTCTTTCTTTTGTTTTCTCGACTCTTTCTTGACTTAAACATAAGCAGGATGGCAGTTTGTATATCTATCATAATTTTTTTTGCTTTTTTTCATTTTTTCCAATTTTTCAATTTATTATTTTTTATACACTTTTTCCTTGCCATCTTAAATCTACTGAAAAAAAAATAATAATATACATGACTCGGGATTTATATTGACATCCCTACACTTGAGTTTTTATATAACTCAAGAATACTAACTAATGACCCGAATTAAGATGAACAATAAACATGAAGTAAATTAAGCACGTGGGAGTAATAAATGATATTTCCCCCAATTCTCCATAAAAAAACTACCATGATTCCCAATCGTCCTAAAATTGTGTACACTACTAAATGACTCAACTTAGCAACCATGTAATTAAGCAAACAATTAACTAGGGTTAAACAATTGTGCTCACAATAATGTACTAAAAATGAGTACATACAAAGGGGGATAAGGCGATTTAGGTGTAACATTTTAGTGGGGTGTAAAGAGTGCTCTTCTATGATAATCCGGAATCCACCAAAAAATCACGAGAACCGCAAAAAAGATAAGCTCTAAGGGGGTGTACTAGGGGTATCTTGCACTAAAAATGTGTGCTAAGCAAGGGTGTAGGGCAATTAGATGACCAATGAGATCATCATAACTAAAACAAATGCAGGCTAAACACAAGGGTTATCCAAATGCCTCTTATCACTTAGTAAATCCTAAACATACAAATGTGATCTCACTAGTAGTCTCGTGATGCATCACTAAAACAAGTTCTATAATCGAATATACTACCTGTACACTTACAATCAACTGATCTTGCTGATGAACCACATCAAGAAGATAAAATGAGATTTAAGAACAGACGTAAAAACACCCCCTCCCATTTCACCACAGGTAAATAAAATACACCTGATGTGTCGTTTAGTATAGGTAATTTATTTATCAAGTTTTACTATTTAAATTTTGCCGACTTTACTTATTAACTAACACTAACGGGCAGTGTACCCAATCAATTGTAGGTTCGTTGGTAAGTAGGGTGTCGATCACTAAGAGTGAGCGTTAATACTTAAGTCTATCCGTATTTTAGTTGTCTATGTTAAGTCTAGTTAATCTAATGATAATTCTAATTAAACCTAATTAAACCTAAACGAACGCAAAGGGGGATTTTCAGCCTGAATGTCTGGCGTAAGTTTTGGTTTAATCTAAGCTAAATGACACAAGGAACACACACAAGCAGATAAACAAACGATAAAGTAGCGCTCAAGCACTAATGTAAGGAAAACGTATTAGCCAGTTTAATCTAATAAAATGTAGGAATTGTTTATGAGTGCAATGATTGTATTACTTCGTTGGTGTTTTATCATTCCTAAGCTTAGGTGGGTCTTTTCCTTAAACTCTAGGTTTGTTTTTCAGTTAATCCTGTCACAATTGACCAAACCCGCATAAAGCTCACACCATTGATTATAATCTATCTAGGAGATAATATTGGTGAATATCGAAACCTAGCTCATCGAGACTTTACTCACTTATGTCCAATTGTTATCTATATGCTGGTAGTCCGTGGTCCAAGCACTTACCCAAGGAGGACAGAACATTATGTGTAATCATAAGTCACCACTTAGTCTACCTATTCACTTAACCAAAGGAAAAACAAGGGCTTAAATTTGTAGACCTATGATTCCAGAGTCACATAAATAACTTGTATGTAGTTTTATCCTAGACTCTAGCCGAACTATAAACGAATATGAAGTGATAAACATAATCAACATAAAACAAAAAAGGTAAACAATCGATATAAGGAAAACCAAACATTAAATTATCATAAACATGGCTAATACCTTTAGGTATTAACCCATAGTCATTGTAACAATACACAGTATCATAGACGAAGGATTAAATAAACAAACGTTATGCTAACTGAATGCTTATAGCGGAGTATAGACATTACAAGAGTTTTTCTATTGACTTGAAGCACTTGCAGGACTTTCTTGGCTTCTAAAATCGTCTGTAGATCATTCTTGGTGGTTCTTGCATATTAAAAACCGAGTTTTAGGTTTTCTATTTATAGGCTCTGAAAACAGGTCAATACGTCGTATTGAAGGGGTCCGATACGGCGTATTGGGATAACTTGAAGTGGGCTCTACGATTACTTTATTAAGGAATATTCATTAACCGACACTGAATACGGTGTATTGGGGCTTCTGGATATGGCGTATTAGATAGAAATCGTGTTTCTTCATAATGTTGACCAAACGCCGTATTTTTTAAAGTCAGGCAATGGTCTTGATATTGTCTAAGTCTTGGGAAATAACGTATCCGTCTAGAATAATACATCGTATTCTTCAGATTTAGTAGACTTTCATGAACTTCTTCATTTATGATCCAAAACAGACTCTTTTCTCCATCTTTTGCCAAATGTTCGATAATAACTGAGATTTACACAATTAAGCGATTAAGTATCAAATCTTATATAAAACAATACAAAACGAGCAATATAAATGGGATAAATGATGCTAATAATATGATATTATTTGATGTCATCAACACCGAATAGCACGTATCACTGTACACATCTCATATCATCACAAAACGATTGTCATTTGCCCAAAAACGCAGCACACGTATGACATTTATATAAAAACAAAGACCATGTCAGGTGCTATAAACTGTGACATCCTTAAACAACAGCTGATTTTATATGCCGTATATACACATCTCATACACGAAAATCAGAAAAAAGCACACAAAGTACATCACACGGTGACAAAAACACCCTTTCATTTTGCTGTAACCATGAAAAACACACCTGCAGACACACATCCACAAATACCCTATCTAAGCCATACTCAAGGAGCATAACAACAGTTGAAGGTTCGAGAGAACTCGTGGGTGGGTTAGCAACAACTCCTTCTAACATGGGATTTTTTACTCTATGTTACACTTACTACCTCTTCCTCATCCTTCTTCTAAAGCAACCGCCACTGTCACAGGGTTCATCGCCTTTTTACCATGATTATTGGCGTCAAGAACTGCTATACTAAAATGTTTGACCTCAATATTCAAGTCAAATAGAAGATCTTTTAAGAATATTGTACCTCATTATTCAAGTCATTCAAGCACTGAAAAACCAAAATGTTACTGTAACAACTTGTACAATATCAATAAAAGATTTTAACAAATTATAGTTACTTATTTTCGCTTAGTCCTACATGGGTTGCTGATAGTGAAAGTTTTGAGCTTTTGTTAAGTTGTGGGCTACAAACAGAATTTGAAATCATATTGAGGTTATTTAGTCAGTTTACTACTTTAAGCTTGTGGCCATAAAGTTAAGAACCCGAACCTGAGTAAAGTTGTTGGACATGATTATCTTTTTGTCCCTATTAAGTGGCTCCGCGAGTTCTTTGAAGTGATTATCGCTAATTCGAACCAATTAAGAAAGTTTCTTGCTTCTCACCGTGAATGGTTAAGAACCAAATGTTTCCATCGGACCTAATTTTGTCAATAACTGAAAAACATAAGACCAAACTAAATTAATGTTAATCAAACTTGAGTACTTTAATCTTTGATATTTAGATCACTCATCATAGATTTTAGTATTTAATAAACAAATTTAGGCCGTTAAGGAAAAAACATACGTGTTTCATTCCATTACGATTTTTTCGCACCTCTTGCATACGTAAATTATAGAATCCAAATATAATTGATAAAGAAAATATAACAATCGTATTTTTCTATTTTGTTTATAGTTTGAAGAAAGATTACGTACCATGTCTCCAGAAAAGATGATATAAAAATCAGTTGGTATTTAATTTTGTAATATGACATCAATTTTAGGTGGAAAATATTCTGCCTTGAAATCTATAACCAACTGGCTGCTTAGATCTTCTGATATTCCTTTAAAAATATGAGTTTTCCCTATGGTTTTTCCTAAAAAAATGTTGAGCGATGCTAGATCTAATAGCCTTCGGTAGATCTTCGAGTACTTCTTCTTGTTGTAGCTCAGCTGTCTTGAACTTGTGTTGCAGTTGAGCTAATATTTGTTTTTCTACCCTTTTGGAAACATGTTCTTGCTTGCATATCTGAAGATCTCGTTTATCAAATCCCTCTTTAGTGCATCTAAATGATACTAATTTAGAAGCCGTACCCATGTTCAATACTATGATAATTTTTTTTTTTGTATTGCTTATTAAAACTGTTTATTATGTTTTGGTACAGGAGTTCGGGGTTGTCTGTATTTTTGACTGAATTCAACATTTTAGAATAAGCAGTCGTAATCAGTTAAGCAGTTTTAGGGATGAATGAGATTGCTTACTTTATGCTGCTTAAATGTTAACAAAATCGGACCAATAAGCACTTTTACTCAGACGATTTTGAATCCAATACAGTGGCAAAGGTAGTAAGGTGGTGAATTAAAAGAAGGATGATGGCTAAGTAATGAGTCACAAATGTGACTAATGTTAATCTTGAAAATTATTTATCATCATTATATTGCAACTAATGTTGTATTTCAAAATATCACTAACTAATAAATAAGTATAAACCTTAAACTCTATAACTGAGATATTTTATCATAAATTTGATAGTCAATTAGTCATGAAACATACAATGAAGAATAATTCAAAAGAGTATATAGATGAACATATGTATATCTTAATCGGCCTAACATCAATAATATGAATGATATCAAGGAAGAAGAAGTGTATACTTCTATAATGTATTTTTTTGAAGGTATTTGTCACAAATTCACATAACTTACAGCCAAGTCTAACATGAAAACCGATCAATCGAATTATGCCGAAACACCCAAATACAATTGAACAAACATAAAAATTTCATCAACAATTATGATGAATCATCAAACCAACTAAAAAACAAATTAAAATCACACAATCATATAAATTAAAATGAAACTTCAAATAAACAAAACCTCTAAAATGAATCATCATAGCAAAACCCCTAATATAAATCATCATGATATAAATTGGGTATAAAAAAAATAGCAGAAATAAATTATTTATCTTAGTGGAAGGAAGAATGTTGTTTGATGTGCAAATAATTTCAATGCAAATGATATGGATGATGACGTATAGTCCAACCTCGGGTCATGAACCCGACCCACGAATACTATTTAGACCCAGGCCCATAATGAATGGGCCATAGCGACACCAATACGGGCTTCCAAGGCCCAAACGGTACTGCCTATGGGGAAGCCCATGACATATGGGCTATCACGACAAGGATTTGGGCCCATGAGGCCCAACTAGCGCACGCGCGCGCAGGTATCTATAACACCCGTTACGAACGAGTCATAATCATGAGATGGGCCCACTAGTTATTAAATAATGGTGGGGCCTCTTGGGTACTAACCTAATTAATAGGACGAAGCCCATTAGGGTTTGGTGAGTATATAAAGAGCATCTCGGCTCTCATCTAAGGTATGCTCTCATAACCCTAACCTTCTACTAAAACCTAAACTGATTACTTACTCTCACACCGGAGGATAATCGTGGGAGACAATCCCACGGTAAGCCTAACGGTGCTTTGTTTTCTTAGTGCGCAGGTCTCATACATCAAGACTTAATTGATACAGGGAACCGGAGCCTAACAGATCCGTATTACACCTAATTCGGACCTAATCAAGGATCGTCCAACTTTTGTATCAACATATATTAAATAAATGGACAAAAGAAAAGACAAAACGGATACTAACGAGCACGAGATTAGAAAAAGCGTGAAAAGCCAGAGCCGAGAATGCATTCTTGGATTTTTGAAAATTGCTAAACCCATAAAATCACCAAAATACCCTTATTGTTAAAACAATTTCATCCCAAGTCCTTAGCCTTTACACCGTTAGTCCTTGGCTAATTACATTGTTAGTCCAAGGACTAACGGCTATTAACTTTCTATAAAACCCAACTGGCCCAACAACATTAACCATAACTCTTTAATAAGCCCAAATCCCTTTATTTAAATCCCTGGCCAAACACTAGTACAAATCTAGGATTTCGTCACACATGTTGTTTTTTGAACGGCCACACAGTCAGATATTTGTATGACTAAATGTACCATGATAAAATAAACAGCCACACTAAACTCATTTTGTGTGACCATTTCAGAATTTCATTGTCACACATTTGAATATTTATGTGACTAGAGGTAACT
>BQNB010156297.1:0-13527 GCA_026074375.1 Tanacetum coccineum | reverse complement strand
AGAGCCGGATCTAAGAGTTGACTCGGTAAGCGCCCTATAGTAAGAGGAGTAGTTATGAACCATGTAGACCATCCACATGGTGGTGGTGAAGGAAGGGCCTCAATTAGTAGGGAAAAACCCACAACCACTTGGGGTTATCTTGCACTTGGAAAAAGAACTAGAAAAATGAATAAATACACCGATAATTTGATTCTTCGTCACCGTAGTAAATAGGAGAGAAAATAGAATTTCTTTCTTCGTCTTTAAAAAAAAATAGGAGGAAGCTGTGACACGTTCGCTAAAAAATTCTTCTATAACGAATAATTTATTAAAAATAAATAAATAAGCTTAACATAAAAGAAGAAAATGAAATAATAATAACCTGGTCCCGGGCATCTACCATTATACCCATAATGGTTGGCCATACTATTGCAATCCATAATGGAAAGTGTTGGGCCAATTCAGTGCCCAGTGATCTTTCACTTGGATTTGAATAGAAAATATCCCAAGTGTTAAACAACTTTAAACATTTCAAGGTCACTGAGTGAATAGTCACTCAGTGAGTTATCTTCAAGTGCTCAACCTGAGTCTACAAGAAAGACTCGACCATTCAGTGAGGCGGCACTCAGTAAATGAAGTCCCCGAGCCAAAGAAGAAGGTCATAGGTTCAGTGACTTGTGGCATTAGACTCACTGAACCTCATACGATCTTCTCAACTAGTAAGATCCTGAAGACAAGAGCCTGAAGAACGGGATTAGTTTGAATGGATAAGTTCAAGTATTTATCCACATGAAGTCAAACTATCTGAATAGGGTATGAAGACAAGGTTAGTCTCATCACTTACCTTAGAAAGTGTGTTTGTCACATTCCTATATTAGAATTGTAATAGAGACAAAGTGTACAATATGTAATGGTCCAATCAACCTTGGGACACGCACTTATCACCCATGTGGGTATGACCATACCTAAATACTATATATAGAGATGTCTTATAAAGGAGTAGGTTAAGTTTGTGCACTTAATGTTATATCATTCACAAACACCTACTCCTCCAAATCAGCTAAGTCCCTGAACAAGTTCAATAGGTTAGCATAGTTGTCAACTTAGCATAATACTTTGATTTATGCTAAGTTGTTAGTGAGGATATCACACACACACATTGTCATTCAATCTTCATTGTTGTTCCGCAAATAATGAAGTATAGTTCTTAATAAGATTTATAAGAATTAAACGTCGAAAAATAGTTTTGTGTTATTTACTTGTTTATCTTTATATGTGTCAAAACTATTTTTCATTACATTACTTCAAGCCATGAGTTAGTTTTATCTTAACTTTCTAGTTCTTATGTAACTAACTCAAGAGGAACAACAAGTGGTATCAGAGCAGAAGGTTTATGAAACTTTTTCACAAAATCTGCTCAAAAAGTTTTTGAAACCTAGATCATAAATGGCCGCTGAAAGTAATGTACCCCAACTAGTTGACAAAAAGGTAGGTAGCTACTCTACTATTGCTCTCAAACTAGAACCGGAAAAAATTAACAAATAGAAAAAGCGTATGCTTTGCTATTTGACTGCTATGGAACCCTACTACATTAAATGTATTAAGGATCGTCCTTACCAACCTAAGACTACTGAATGTGCAAATAAACATGAGTCCTAATGGACCAATGATGAGAGAAGGGTGGTCAATCAAGACCAACACCTTAAAAGCATCATTATATCATGTCTATCAGATGATATAATGGAGCCAATCATTAGTTATGAGACAACTAAAGCTACATGGACTGACTTGGTTTACAGTTTTGAAGGTCCCTCTAATACTAAGAAAAACAGGATCATAGATCTGAAACTTGAGTAACAAACTTTCAGAGCTAAACCCTTTAAGAGTCTCTCACAAACCTACACCTGATACAAGACCTGCTCAATGAGCTTACCAATGATGGTGTGACACTGTCTAAACACGAAATCAATGTGGGTTTCGTGAACAGTCACCATGAGAAGTGGCTTAGCTTCTCTCAGGGACTAAGAAATGCCAATCAAACTTAGACCCTTGACCTTACCGATATCTATGGGAGGTTTATCTATGAAGACAACCTAATCTCTAGGAGATACCTAGAGACCAAAAAGGCCTTGATAACTGCACCCTCAACCTCTCACATATCAACTGCCTTCTTTTTTAACAATGTTGTTCAGGACTTTCAAGAAAATTCTAATGATGAGGCTGATGAGAGAACCAGTGGGGAGTACCTCAAAGACTTAGAGGTTTATGAGAGAGCCCTTTTGGCAAATTCTAAACGTTTTATCAAAAGGAAAAACAATTTCTCAAGTCAAAAAGCAAATGAAGACACTGAATGTTACAAATGTGGCAAAAAAAGGTCATTTTGCAAGAGATTGCTTTTTTAAAACGTCTGAACCCTCTTATAAATCATCAATGTCAAACTTCTCTTAAGTGTCAAAAGGTTTTCAACCCAAGTTTACACCAAAACTCATTCAGTCTTCCCAACAAGCTCAGAGTAGTCAAAATAAACCATAGATCCAAAGGGATTACAAGGCTGAATACAAGAAGATGAAAGCTAAACTTGCACTCCTTGAGGCTAGTCCCTCTACTTCTCAGTCTCCAAATCCCTTTCAATCAAAGAACAAAGGCCTAGTTGCTGAAACGTTCGATTGGGATGAGGAAGAAGTATTTGATGATGAGGAGATGACACAAGTCAAGGTACTAATGGCTCTAGCTGATGATGAACTCGTTGTAAGGAAGAATCATGCTCGTAATGATGAATGGATCTACATCGCCATGAGGAAGGTAAATATTCTTCTTTGTATGGATGAGGATGTTGATTAGCAAACTTACCTCAAATATATAAACATTGACCTAAAGTTTGTTGAAGAGTAGAGATTAAACTTGTTATCAAAATATAACAAAATTATTTTTGAATTAAATACTTGTAGAGATGATCTACTTGTCTTTAAACAAGCAAAGCTTGATGTTGTCACTTTTCAAATTCAAAACACTGAACTTACAAAGTTAAATCATGCTCTTCAAGAACAACTGAAGGAAGAAAGAAAGGTTAATGAAAAAGTGGCTAAATAGCTCAAATAAAGTAAGTCAATGCATCAGGTGAGAAAATTCCAAACCAAAAGAATAAAATTCTTAGAATTGAACAGCTCACTGAATCATCATCCAAAAATGATGTTAAAGAAAACCTATTTATACCTGCCTCTCTGGATTATGATCATGAAATGATCCTAAAATCCAAAGACTAGGTTGAAAGACACAACCCTGACAGCAAACTTCCAATCTTTAACACTAGAAGAATTCTAGTCCTTGAAAGTCAAGCTGTAAGTGAGTGTCTAAACTCACTGAGGCACCCACTGATCCTGAGTCTTTCAAAAAGTCAGGATCAGAACCTCTATCACCTCTACCTCCACTGAAAAATCTTCAGGGAGCTTCTCTAAGCTCTGAGGTAATGCCATTAACTTACCAAGATCACTCTCTAAGAGAGAGACCTAGTTTGGGTACCATGAAACACACAAATCCTGAAACACAAGAATATTCAAGTAAGAGTGTTTGAGGACCTGTCACTCTTTGTGATACCGAACTAGTCACTTCTTCAGTCCCTACCGAAGTAAAAAACAATGACCAAGAATCTAAAATCGATGAACTGACTAAACTAGTTCAGATGTTAATGGATGAAAAGATTAACTCTACTCAGAAGATTTAGGAATCTAAACATGTGAATCCATAGTCTGAATCATCTAAGCCAGTCAACTCATCTAAAATGAGTTAGGATTCTAAACCAAATGGCAAGAACACTGATTTATCTAAATCAGTCAGACCAGAACCTCTTTAAAACCCCAAGCTCAAATGTGAACTATGTCACTATACCAATCATTCAACTGATGATTGTTATAGGATTCTTTATTGCATGAAATGCAAACGTAAGGATCACAGGACCTCAGATCACGACATGTATGTTGCATCACTAAAACGTAATGAAAACTACAAGGTACAACCTTATCAGTATGCTTCACCCTCTAAACAGATCCTAACAGCAAAGGCAAAGCCTTTCCCACCATTCACTCACTGCGACTTTAACGACCATTGTCCTGATGATTGTCAAACTACCCTGAGTGTGAAATATGTGGAAGTTATGGCCATTTTACCTCAGGACACAATTGTGTCATTCTTGTCAAAGGAGGAGTACTTGCTGAGTCCTCTGAGTCTAGTGAATCCTCCATTGGTGTGAGCTGCACTACTTGTGGAAGTAATGTGCACTTAACCACTAACCATAATGACTTTGAGCATTTTAAGAGAGGTGAGAAAATTCAGGCTACTCAAGCCAAAGAGCCCACAAAGAGGTGGGTTTACAAGAGAAACTAACCAACTTTATTATTTGTAAAGACACACATCAGGAGCCTATTTGGTACATGGACAGTGGATGCTCAAGGAGTATGACTGGTGTCAAGAGTTATCTGCACAAGTATGTGGAGCAACTAGGTCCTAAGGTAGTTTTGGGTGATAACTTATCTTGCATTACTGAGGGATATGGTTCAATAAACCGTGGTACTATAGTTTTCTCTAAAGTAGCCTTTGTAAGTGGTCTTAAATACAATCTAATTAGCATCAGTCAACTCGGTGATGCTAAATATATTGTTCAGTTTGATGATAAGCAAGGAACAATCTTTAATGCTAAAAAGAAACTTTGTTGATAGCCCCAAAGAGAAATGATGTATATGTTCTTGACATGTCATCACTGACTCCAAATGAAGCTTGCTTCTTTGCTAAAGCCTTAGAAAGTGTAAACTGGCTATGCACAAAAGGCTATCACATCTCAATTTCAAGAGCATTAATAAACTTGTTAAACAAAACAAAGTTCTTGGCCTTCCTTCATGTGGAAACTAGAAGGGGGGGTTGAATAGTTTACATGTTCGTTTTTGTTTTACAAGACCTTGCTTACAAAATATGTAGATTCGAGTTGTATGTTTAACCAATTCACAATATGAACAAACAATATAACAATTTAAACTAAAGCTAAGTAATAATGACAATAATATGAAGAGATACGGAAAGGAACAATCAAACCAAGACACCAAGATTTATAGTGGTTCGGCTACGAAGCTCTTCTTCGCCCTACTCCACTCTCTGAGTATCCTACTCGAGATTTCTCTATGTCAAAAGCTCCCTTCAGGCGGAGAAAACCGTTTACACATCGCTTACGTTATTTTCCGACACTGAGCTAAACGTCGAGTCCTAATCTTATCTAGAACCAATCTACCACTTCACAATCAATACACAATCACTAGATCTACACTATCGAATTTACACACTATCTGAATCACACAAACACACAAGATAATTACAATAGAGATTCGGTATTTAGAAGAAAAGAGGAGAGATTACTAATCAACACTTTGTTTCTTGGCGAATACAAGTGTTCTTATCTTGTACTTGAATGAGAGGGAAGAGATAAGAAGAAGAGATTAGATCACTTGAAACAAGATCAAGAGATGTTAGTGATCAAGATATTTAGTGAGAGAAAGAAGGTTTTTAGAAAGAGAAAGAAGTGTGAGAAAATTCATGCAAAGAGGTTTGATTTTCAGCAAGGGGTGAAGCAGTATTTATAGGCAGGAAAATCCAACGGTAACTGGCGACGGTCCCGACGGTCCCAGATATATAAGGGGGCCGCCAGGCCTATAAGGGGACCGCCAGGTAGACTCCGCTCTCTTTTTTGTCTTTTTGTGGGGAATGTTATATCTGGTATAGAAGCTTTTGTTTTGGGGGGAAAATTTGAATTTCAAATTTTAAGTTTTTAATAAAACTTTTCTTTTAATTAGAAAATCTTTTGTGAAAATCTTTTGTAAAAATGTAATGGATAAGAGAAAAAAAATTTCTTGATTACTAATCATGCTTAATAATTTGTTTGTTCATACCTTAAGTGATTACTAATCTTAGAAATGAAATTTTATGATTAATAATGTGTAAACATTTAATTTTATAGTAAACGTTTTTACATTTTGTTATTATCAAAACATTGAGAGGTCAAAAAATATAAATAACCTTTTTAGACATTATTTGTATTAACACTTCACTTGTTTATTCAAAGGATAAACCATCTTCAGCATGTGAAAAAGAAAAGCATCATAGAGCTTCTTTCAAAACTAAACAAAATTTCTCAATTAAAAAGTGCCTGCATCTTCTTTATATCGATCTATTTGGACCAGTCAGTCAAATGTCCATAAATCATGAGACGTATACCCTAGTCATTGTTGATGAGTACTCAAGGTACACATGGGTTCACTTTCTTAAGAAGAAGAGTTAGGCATCTGAAATGATCATGTCTTTTATTAGGATGGTTGAAAATCAAAATGATGTAAAAGTCAAACAAATCAAAACTGATAATAGGACTGAGTTTAGAAATTCTGAACTTGAAAGTTTTTATGATGAGAAAGGAATTTCTCAGAACTTTTCTTCTCTCTATACACCTGAACAAAATGGTGTAGCTGAAAGAAAGAACAAAACTCTCATTGAGCCTGCTAGAACAATGTTGAATGACTTAGTACTCTCTAAGCATTTCTGGACTGAAGCAGTCAGAATTACCTATTACACTCAGAATAGATCAATCATTGTCAAAAGACATGATAAGACTCCCTATGAAATATTCAGAGAAACGATCCCTGATATAAGTTTTACTTTTTATGTGTTTTTGGAATGTCCCATGGTTATCATAATCACAAGGATCATCTAGGAAAATTTTATGCAAAGGCTGGTGATGGATACTTCCTTGGATACTCATTTGTCTCTAAAGCATTCAGAGTCTTTAACACAAAAAGACAACAAATAGAGGAGACTTATCATGTTACATTTGATGAGAGTGAGGAAGCATCAGGTTCATAAATATCTTAGTGGATGAAATTGGAATTGATGATTCATCTAGATATCCTCTTGATGAATTTCTTCAAGAAAATGACCCATCTAGACAATATCAATCAAACTTAGATATTTTATACTACATCACTCCTCGTGGTCGTTCACTTACTGAACTTACAAAATATAATAATGTCCCTAAAGTGATTACTCAAAATGAGTAAAATACACCTCACACTGAGGATGTTAAAGGTCCTCCTAACCTAGTAAACATTGAAGGGACACAAGAACAAAATGTTCGGAATGAACTAATCAACAGTCAACCCACTGAAGAATCTTTAGGGTACAATACTGAAACATCAGTACCTATTACTGAACCTTCAGTATTTGAAGTGACTCGTTCTCAAATCAATCATCATGCATCAACAAGTTCATATCTTGCTCCTCGTGTTAGATGGTCAAGAGATCAACACATTGAACCTGTAAACATCATTGATAAACCCACTAAAGGCATGCTTACAGAAAGTATGGCTGCCAAACTAACAACTGCCTCAACTAGAGAATGTTTATTTGCTGACTTTCTCTTTGAGACTGAACCTAAAAAGATGCCTGAGGCACTGAAACGTCCATGGTGGGTTGATGCAATCCAAGAATAATTAAATCAGTTCTATAGAAACAAAGTGTAGACTCTTATTTCACTCCCATATGTAAAGATAGCTATTGACTCTAAATTAGTGTTCATGAACAAGAAGGATGAACATGGAACTGTCATCAGGAACAAAGCAAGACTGGTTGCTCAAGGTTTTAGTCAATAAGAAGGAATTGACTATGATGAAACCTTTGCACCAGTGGCAAGGATGGAAGCCATCAAGATCTTCCTTGCTTTTGAAACCTACATGTACTTCAAAGACTTTCATATGGATGTCAAAAGTGCCTTCCTAAATGGAAAACTTAAAGAAGAAGTTTATGTCAAACAACCTCCTGGTTTTGAAAGTAATGAATTCCCTAACTATGTCTGTAAGCTTGATAAAGCCCTCTATGGACTGAAACAAGCACCAAAGGCATGGTATGAGACTTTATCTACCTTTCTCATTCAAAACAAGTTTGTTAGAGGGAAAATTAACAATACCTTGTTCATTTTCAAAACCAAAGGAGATGTCCTCCTTGTTTAAGTGTATGTGGATGACAACATATTTGGCTTAACAAATTATAAACTTGGTAAACAATTTGAGAAACTGATGACAAAGACATTTGAAATGAGTATGATGGAAAAACTCACTTACTTTCTTGGACTTCAAATCTAGCAGGATGACAAAGGAATATCCATTTAACAAGAAAAGTACACAAAGGACTTACTAAAGAAATATGAGATTTCTGATAGTTCCTCAGTAAAGACACATATGGTTCCTCCAAATAACCTAGGTCCTGACCTTGCTGGTAAATCGGTTAATAAGAGCATGTACAGAGGAATGATTAGGTCCCTGATGTACTTAACTGCAAGTCGACCTAATATCAAATTCTCAACATGTCTATGTGCAAGATATCAGTCCAATCCAAAAGAATCACATCTCACTACTGTGAAGAGAATCCTCAGGTACCTGAAAGGTACTTCATTAGTTGGTCTATGGTATCCAAAGTGCTCAGGATTTGATCTTAAAGGATACTCAGACTCAGACTATGTTGGTTGAAATATAAACAGTAAAAGCACCT
The DNA here is from genome assembly GCA_026074375.1 of Tanacetum coccineum. NCBI lineage: Eukaryota > Viridiplantae > Streptophyta > Magnoliopsida > Asterales > Asteraceae > Tanacetum > Tanacetum coccineum. Next base: position 4,974 of record BQNB010156297.1, on the reverse strand, counting down.
TAGGTGCCTATCAATTGCTTGGAGGCAAATTGGTTTGTTAGAGTGCAAAGAAACAGCAGTCAATGGCTATGTCCTTTGCTGAGGCTGAGTATGTTGCTGTTGCTGGGTGTTGTGCAAACATCCTTTGGATGAAAAGTTAACTTAATGACTATGACATTCATTAAAAGATGGTACCCATCTTCTGTGACAACACCAGTGCCATTGTCATATCCAATAACCCAATCCTTCATTCAATAACCAACCATATTGATATAAGATATCATTTCATCAGGGATCACATCTTTAAAGGAGATATTGAATTACACTTCATTCGCACTGAGTATCAGCTAGCTGATATTTTTACAAAGCCCCTAGATGAACCTAGTTTTACAAGATTGAAAGTAGAATTAGGCATGCTAAACATTAATTGATCAGTCTCCTTGACCAATCATGTTCAGTATGGTGTAAATAGTCTCCTCTCCTGAAACTCTCTCACCGATAACAAATATGATCCCCATGACATTGAGGGGCATATTAAATGAAGTAACTAAATGCTTTATGTCCTTAGTTACTTAATGTCCTAGGTTGGTGACTGAACAAATTAAATAAGGAACAAATAATCCTTATCTAACTGTCATCCAACAGTCATGGGTCCTACTACACTCAAACATCCCACTAAGCATTTAATGCTCACTCCCACAAACATTATCCCTTTCCAAAACATCATTTCACTTCCCACCTAATCCGTTAGCACGTCATGCTTGCAAAAGTGCATGACATAATAACAGTTATACAATTATCGAAACAGAAGGGATTATGACAGTTGTGGGTTGTGGCATTTAATGCAGACACCAAACGTTTTTCATAACTATTTTCAAAAATAAAAATAATTTGAAAAATAAAACCCTTTCCAACTTCACCTATAAATACCTCATCAAAACAAGAAACACATACAATTTTTTTTTCAAAGGCAAAGAAACTCGACAAAATTTGTTCTCTTATCAGAAGTGTAAAATTTCTTAATACACACTAGGTATGGATTCAATAAAGTGTTTTAGAGAGAGAAAGATAGGAAGAGAGGTGGTTGGATGAACACTTAGAGAGATAAAGTAAGAAAAAAAATGTTTGATAACTATGTGTAAGAAATGAACAACAAACACTATTTCCATAGCATGGAAAGGGGTATTTATACTTAGAATGGCCAGATAAGGCCTTGGCTTTCATGGGCTTTCCATGGGCCTTGGACTAACTAGCCTACTAAGTTTCCAAATATTACTTAACGAGCTATCTAATGATATCAATGGAAGTGACTGATACTTTCGTATTCCTAACAATCTCCCCCTAAGGGAGGTCACTCCATTTTACAAAAACTTAAACCTAGAATACTAAGCTTTGTCTTAAGTCTTGTGCTCGCAAATTTGTTTTCTTTACTTCATCTTGTGATATGTTGTAGTGATCATTGAATTTAGGCTTGAGCTTGTTCTAATAGGCTTGACTTGTATGTGAATCTTGAACTTCTTTGAGATCATCAACCAAACATAATCTCTTATCATCATCTTGTGATCTTTTGCCTTCTTATGATCTTGTGACTTCTGGACCAACATGCTCATACTGTTCTTGATGTTGAAAGCGTGTGTACCCATCTTTCTTGATATTCTTTAACTTTAACACTTCGTCGCTTTATGGAGGACGTACGATATCAACTTAATACTTTGTCGCTTCAAGAAAGACGTACGGTATCAGAGTAGCGGAAGTCTTGAAACATGTACTTGAGCTTTCATGATGTCTTTATATATGTCAGTCGAGTATGAGCATGTGGTATTGGCTTCGACTTGTCATCGGGAAACTGCTACCACCGTCAGGAAATCTGCATAAATGGGTTAGTGATAAACAACATATATGGACGAAAGTAGCTTTGTCACTTCATCGAATACGGTTGTAATAACCACGGTTCCCCGTTACTCAGTATAAATATTGCCTGTGATCAGGTAGAATTCTGAAGAATCTCTTTGATTGGGTTTCACAACTGTACTAGCCATTCTCATTACCGGAGCGTCTCAAAGCAAACAACACGGTAAGAGTGAACCAGTAAGTTACTATCTTCCTAATTAAGCCGTTAATTCGTGTTCAGCTTTCCTATGTCCAGATACCCTTGTGAGGCTTCCCATGGACATAAGAATGAAAATTGATTTAGAAAATCAGTCGGTGTGTCAAAATGCAAACGGTTTTTATGACACACCAATAGTTTTATCTTTTTCAAAATTTATTCGTCAATTCATAAGCTGGACCGAATCGATATCCAATATCACAAGTTCGATCCGTATAAGATCTCACAAGTCGCCTACCAAGAGCTTGTTTGATGTTGGCTCAAGCAGGATTTCCATCTTCACTTTGAATACTTAATTATCACTCGGATGTTCTGGCATAATCACAAGGATAATGTGTAGGACTCTTAATATATATATTTCTTATTTTTCATATTGTGTGAATTAGCAAGCATAATTTTGACAAGTGTCCTAATGAGATTTATAGATGATCTCTTTTGGCTCTAGACACAATAGTGCACTTTGGTTTTAGTGATCGAAGGCTGAAGCAGACTGCCACCTTTTTAATACCAACTAACTTGGAGTAAGAAAGTTGATAGAAATGCATGTAATCTTCGTGAGAAATGAAACAGAAATCTTTTGAGAGATTATGAGTGGCTAGAGAGGGTTGTACATTGCATCACTAGGTCCATGATGTCAGTCTTTAATGTCAGCAATCATCTTTGTGATTCTTGACAGCAGATGTATTGACCCGATTTCTGTCTAAGTGTAAGGAGAGCTTCTTTCTTTTCACCCTTTATCATAACTTTTCTTTTTAATTCTTCAACCCCTTCGGTACTTACCGAGACTTCATAACTAGTAACTTGTTGGATTTGTTTTAGTACTAGCTCTATCTCAGTCGGCACTTTTCCCTTAATCTCACTTTACTCTTTTTTTCATACCTAAGGACTTCTACAATATCTAGTGGAATATCCCTGGGTAGATCCCTCCGGTTTTGGTTGGATCATGGGAATGGATACCTAAAATTAACCACCTTATAACTCCAATACAGTAATTTAAATGGTCGGTCTTAGGTACTTCCACATTTAAGCCATCACTTAACCATTTGCTCCCCCTTCATATGTGCATCGATTAATCGAAAGAGTTTAGCACGTATATGGGAAAGCATACACTTGAGATCATAAAAATCACATTGCTAGCCATATATTTAAATCACATTTTCTCCCCTTATCAAAAATGTCAAATCTCTTAATATTTTGGATATCAATTGATTCAAATATTTATGGTTTTGGGGAAAAGATGTCCAATTATTAACAAGCTGATTATTGGAACATATTAATGCTCCCCCTCAAATTATGAGGGAATTATATGGTGTTTGAGTATGTTAATTTGAAAAAAAATTAATTTACTTAGAAATTCTTGAAAATTCATACTCAAACACTATATATGCCTTCTTTTAAGTCTACACTACATATATACATATTCACAAGTTTATAAAATATACGAAATGACCTTATGATGACGAACACAATATGACAAAGTTGAAGTAGCCGGAGGTCAGTTCCGTAGTGCCTTCCACCAACAAACTTTTTGAGACTCCTCATCAACCTTCTTTCTTTCAGCTGCTTGTCAATCGCCTTGATCATGATATTAGCTCTTTTCTTTTCCAATGTACTCCATCTTCTCTTTGGCAGGTACTCCTTTCGCATATTCTTTGTTATGTCATCCATGAAAGTTCGAAGCCCAGTTCATGTCATATCACTGAACTTGTAGAGTTCATCTGATTGCATCAACCTGTTTCTCCCATTGTTGTCAACATAAATGAATCCTTGAGGGTCTTGATATGGAGTGTATAGGTCCCTTTTCCTGATTCTAGATTTGGTAGTTTCTAGCTTGGTGACGTTGATTTTCTTCTAGTAACTTTCGACTCCGAGTTGAAGATCTTCGACTCGCTTCTTAATAACCAAGCTTCTGGTAAACATTCTTAATGCTATTGCAAAGTCGGAAACGTCATCGCCCTTGAGATTTGTAAGCCGATTCTGAACAATAAGGAGAAGCATTTCTTTGATGTCATTGATACGAAGATGTGGAAAGTCGCCTTCCTTGAATCTGTAAAGGTCGTTATCGGCTCTTCTTACTACAATCTGTTTTAGATACCCATACCCATGTTTCCTTATTACCTCGACCTGAGTTACCACCAGAATACATTTCGTAGAGTATACATCATGTGTGGATTGCAGGCCTTGTTCATACCCATAGAAGGTCTTACGTTGTTCTCTCCAATGTGAGATTCCCCACAACGCATTTCTCCCTAATGTAAAGAAGTTGTCAACTGGTACTTTATTGATGATTTCCACTCATAACTAAAGGTATGGGTTTGGTAAGATCAAATGGATATTCACCACCTTTTGGATTTTCCTAATTAAGTTTTTCTGAAAGAGCCTTGTAACATTCTTAAAAATCATATTCCAACTCAGCATAATTGGAACGTATGCCTTTGAGAAGTCTGAACGATGGTCCTAACAGAGTTTCTTGAGTAAGATTGTTGATTTTCAGGCCGTTCATGATGAATGCAGAGAAGTCTATTGGAGTGCTCATCAATTCATCAAAGGTCTTTGATGGGTTTTCAGCAGAAGATGCAAGAGTCATTAACCAGCTTTGATTTTGTCCTTGTTGTGGAGTCTTGCCAACATTCCAATCAAGATCAGTAGGTTCTTGAGGTTGTGTAGGCTTGGTGAACTAGTGATGTTTAGATGCAACCTTCCCCTTGGGTTCTTCATCATCATTACCTGGATTACCCTCTTGATCTTGTGGCATATCCGAGTCTACAACCTCAAACTCTGGTTCCTCTAACTGAACAGACTTACCAAAAGATTTTGGTTGAGACTTGTCGCCTTTGGATGAGCCAGGCTATGATTCTTTAGCTTTAGGACCTTTTGTTGGTTCTGCA
>BQNB010156296.1:0-12810 GCA_026074375.1 Tanacetum coccineum | reverse complement strand
ATCAAGTCGTGGGTCATGCGGAGTGTTGTCTCATAAGCCGCAATAGCTTCAATGGCATTAGCAACTCGTTGTGCCACAATTTGCTCAATCTCTATGGAATTCATTTCTTGTCTTCTTGCCGACATTTTCTTCAAAATCGAAAGGGGTAAAGAATATAAATAAGTTGGCTCCAAAAGTCATGTTCCAAGATGACGTGATACAAGGCGACGAGTACGAAACGACGTATGTGTTTCAACGACATAGGGCGGGTGTTCAAAGTCGAATAGTAGGATAATCAGTGGGGTCGACAGACTGCAACTGGTTTCCAAAATTACGCAAAACGGTATAATGTAAAGTCTCGAAAAGTTTTAAAGACACAAAAGATTAGATGATGAAAACATTGACAAATTTTTACACAAGATTAACCCTTTCAATATTCATGTTTTTATGAGAAAACAAGTTTAAGAATCATGGTGACAAGATTTTAAAAAAAACAAAGAGAGGAGTGATTACCAATGGATGATGGAGAAGATGAGATGATCACAATCACACACCAAGATTACACCAAACAATGGAGGATTACACACTCAATTAACACCTAAAACCTTCAAAAACAACTAGGAACACCTATACTTTCTTCTTGCTAGCACCTTGAATGGAGGAATACCAATAGAATGAAGAGAGAATTTTTTTATGAAAATGGTGAGAATAAGGATGCAATGGCTGGCCATAGGGAGGTTTTATAGGGGAAGGGAGACAAAAATAACTTGGTCCTTTTCCCTCCCTTATTGGAAAATTAAGAGATACTTTCTAAATTTTTCACACTTCTTTCTCTTGATAAATGTTTTATCAAAATTAAATGATTCTTGTTTTATTTCCTTCCAAAAATTCGGCCATATGGATGAGAACAAGGGGGGACAAAAATAAATTTTCATCTTTTAGGAAGTTTACAAAAATATTTGACAAAACATTTTATACTTATCTCTTAAAATAGGATTTAAACAAAATTGAAAAGTATATAATCTACATAACCAAAATCAGCAAAATTTATTTATTTTTTTTTTTATTTATTTAGGGGCGGCATATAGTAATTTTTAAAAGTATTTTTTTAAAATTTAAATCCTTATGTATATTCCAAAATTTCCAAAAATCCATAACCAAAGTTTTTATTTCCAAATTATGTTATTAACTTAGTTATATTTCAAATTATCGAATGACATGGGAATTCAAAATTTGGTTTTACAACTCTTCCCTTAAAATAAAATTTGGTCTAAATTCGAAACACAAAATTTATGGTTTTACAACTCTTCCCTCTAAAGAAAATTCGTCCTCGAAATTTAAAGTCGGGGAGATTAAATGAAACGGATACAAATAACATGACTCTGATCTAACGGGGACTATAACACCGGACGGGGTGCTAATGAAACTCTCAGAAGCGTACATGAAACAACTTCATGCACATAATCATTGTGGAGGTAAGCAACGATAGAACCTTACCAAACGATCTAAGATTTCAACGGATCGATAAAATCGCGGACTCTAATTTCAATAACGTCGGACACTCAGGTGGAGGATACCACTAGAATAGGGAGCACAGAAGACGACCACAGAATAGTCGCACCATACGATAAAATGAAAACATCACGGATGTCCCGATAAAGAATTTTGAAACGTACCTGAAGGAGTAGTGCCTGATCCTTGGTTGAAGAAAATACTCGCCCCTTAGTAATCAACAAATGAAACAGCGAAGACAATTTAGAGTTAAGATCGAAATACGAAAGGAAGCGATCATATCAAAAGGAAGCTAAGATGTTCAATACTCTCACAAGCCATACGTAGGATTACAGGGTAACTAGAGCTCTGATACCATTATATGAACATTCCGCTCGTTAAAGAGACCAAGAGTTACGTTATGGTGTATCTTCAGAACTATAAACTAAGCGGGAAGACTTTATTATATAAAAATTACTAAGTCATGAAAACAATGCCTTCCAAAAGTATTAAATTCCAAAACAGGTCTAAATGTAAGAAATCTTCAAAGAAAGGGTCATTAAATATAATCAAAACAAAGGAAAAAGCTAATAAGGGTTGGTCTTCTAGAAGCTTCGACACTCATCACTCATATCCCGCTTCCCGCTTAGTACGTGCCGCAGGAAAAGAAAACGCGGCTGGAGCGAGCTCAGTGAAAGATATAATAAAATAATAACAGAATAAAAACAAAGTTTGAAGAAGGATCCGAGAATCTGCTAACAAATGTCATTACGAAATATTAAGTGCTGACAAGAATAAGGATAAGAAAGAGTGCCCACGAGCTCGAAACAAAAGTCTAAAGCATGCCACACGCTTAGACTACATAATCCAACATACATCGTATCATATTATATCATATAAAATTATACATGGGAGCTGCAGACTCCAGATGTACCCTACAAAATGTGAAATAGGGTGTATTGCACACACACAACCATTCACCTGAACTGAACGGAACAAAGTACCTAGGATGCATCCATACGCTCCCTGCAAAACAAAGTTATATTCATATACACAAGCATTATGACGAGTGTACAAACATATATAATCAAATCATAATAAGTGCACATACAAAAGGGAACGCCGTGGACTAATCACACCGCCACAGATAGTGTCATGCCATTGGTGCATCAATGACATGGTCATGGTACCTCCATGACTAGATACAAATAGCTCGGGCAAGATTAAAGCAAAGATATAAGTGAACAAGTTTCAAATAATCCAAATATGGAAACGAATCTAGTAGCATATTCCAAACAAGAACCAACCGATTCATACAAACGAATATCGAATCAAACGGATTGTCAACATCAAACGAGTCATGATTACGGATAGCAAATCAAAGGAATATCAAACGAATATCAAATAGATCAAGTAGCCAAACAAAAGAGAATGAAGTGTCCTTACTAAAAGGACGGAATATATGTACCTTAACGAATAAGCAATCGGAGAGAAATGAACACAAAAGCAAGAGATCACAACACCTTCACCGAATCTACAAGAATCGATGATTACATATTATTATCTATCTTATTTCATAAGTTTATTAATTAATCTTATCATTTAAAACACTTAAGGTAACTAAATTAGAGTTTTCCAAATTTCCAAAATCTGCCAACATTTTAAGCAAGTTTCCCGATGTTAAAGACCCATTAAACGACCTCTAAAAATTCTACAAAAAATCACAGAGGTTCCCACATGTGTCTAGTACACCCATGATCATTGGTTTAATTTATTTCCATGTTTAAGTATCCCTTTGACCCTTGTTGCCCAAAACAGTCCGGAAATTGGCTTGACAGAAACATACGAAATCTTTACATATGAAAACCCTACTTAGACCACTTGCAAAATTATGAAAGAAATATGAGACGTAGCTAATATCATTTATTTTAACATATCCAAAAATCAAAGTCTATCTCCTAATGGTTTATGAATTAAAAATCTCACACTACAACTGAATTTTTAGAACTGAATTTCCAGAATTGACACTTAATCTTTTAGCACCCAAAAACCATACTTCTCGACCTGGAAAAATTACAAACTCAATTGTTTCAGAAACTAGACTCATTGAAATTAATCATAGAATCAAGAATCATGTTAAAAGCTATTTTTATGAATAAGTTATACCCCGTTGAACATGACCTAATTTTCTGCCCAGAATTTTAATCAACAAAAACCCTAATCATCCCCATTAATTAACATCCTAGGGTTTCAAAACTTGTAATTTTTCATTAATAACACATTTAATGATTGGTTTAGGGTTCATAACATATAATAAAATCGTATTCAAAAGATTTATTTATGAAAACATTGACAAACTTTTACACAAGATTAACCCTTTCAATATTCATATTTTTATGAGAAAACTAGTTTAAGAATCATGGTGACAAGATTTAAAAAAACAAAGAGAGGAGACCAATGGATTATGGAGAAGATGAGATGAACACAATCACACACCAAGATTACACCAAAGAATGGAGGATTACACACTCAATTAGTACCTAAAACCTTCAAAAACAACTAGGAACACCTATACTTTCTTCTTGCTAGCACCTTCAATGGAGGAATACCAATAGAATGAAGAGAGAATTTTATTATGAAAATGGTGAGAATGAGGATGAAATGGCTGGCCATAGGGAGGTTTTATAGGGGAAGGGTGACAAAACTAACTTGTTGGAAAATTAAGAAATACTTTCTAAATTTTTCACACTTCTTTCCCTTGATAAATGTTTTATCAAAATTAAATGATTCTTGTTTTATTTCCTTCCAAAAATTCGGCCATATGGATGAGAACAAGGGGGGACAAAAATAAATTTTCATCTTTTAGGAAGATGACAAAAATATTTGACAAAACATTTTATACTTATCTCTAAAAATAGGATTTAAACAAAATTGGAAAGTAAATAATATACATAACAAAATCACATTTTTTTTTATTTATATAGGGGCCGGCCATATATGTAATTTTTATAAGTATATTATTATTATTTTTAAATTTAAATACCTTATATTATATTTCCAAAATTTCCAAAAATCATAACCTAAGGTTTTTATTTCCAAATTCTTTTATTTAACTTAGGTTATATTTCAAAATAAATCGAAATGAAATGGAATTCAAAATTTGGGTTTTACAACTCTTCCCCTCTAAAAGAAAATTTCGTCCTAGAAATTGAAAACAAAATTTATGGGTTTTACAAAACGTATGCGACAGTTATAACAGATACATCTTCACAAAAAAAGGTATTTACGTTGCGCTAAGCTCATGACATTGAAGCTAATACTGGAAGATAGCATGTACACTGCTATAGAAGGCTTGCCCTTCAGGTGTCTGACCAAAGACCACCTAACTAGTTTCGACATGACATATATCCGTTAGTTATTGGCAAACACGAACTAGTAAGTGCTTCTTACCCGGATAGGGATAATTAGTCCCAATAGATCTATTTATTCACTCGCGCTCACTTAACCATCCAGTCGGTTAAAGGTGATTAACAGTTAATGATAAGGGCAATAGTGGTCTAAACGCTACTTTGGCAACACGTAAACAGGGAAATTCTCACGCAAAATACTTGTGTCCAGTTTTTAAAGCAAGCAATGTTTCTCACCCCAAAGTATTAAAACATTTATTCAAAACGAGAAAAATGTGGGGCTATGAACTCACCTCGAGTCGATGAAATGAAAGAGTAAACGTCTAGAAATATGATCACACGAAAATGAACGACGGTACACGGATGCGACCTAAAGGAATTTAGGTTTCGTCTTAGAATCGGAATGTTGGAAAATGCGGATGATGCATCAAAGTTTACTTGAAAATACTTTGTTAATAAAACGTTAGTGATCGTAATGTGGTTGTTGGTATATAGTTATATTAAATATATAAAACTATATATTTATATTTAAGTATTATATACATGTATATATTAATTGTATTGTTTGGCTCTTTACCCAATAAACCCAAATGTTAATTTAAAACCTTTTGATAATAATATTTTTATATCTTTAATTTATCCATTTCCCGGCAGGTCACCCATGCTAGTGCTTCCCGCACACGAGGACGCTTAACTGTCAGTTTTTAAATTAAATACGTAAGTAGAAAACGTAAATAAGTAATTTAATTTATTTACATGGTATATATGTATATATTATTTATCGTTTATAAATAATATGTTTTTCGGAAAACTCTTATAAAAATATATTTTCACAATTTATCCTAAGTATATAAATTTTATAAAATTTCGGCATGACCCGCTCTTATTTACTCGCTTTTCAAAGTCGTAGACTTTAATCAAAACTCATTTTAAATTTACATTTCACAAATTCGATCAATATCATATCAAAATCCTTTATAACTAACCCGATAAGCAAAAAGGTATTAAATAAGTCATTGGTTCACGAATAAGCTACCATTAGCTCTTGATATGCCAAAACAATATAAGCCGAACTCAAAGCTTATTGATTAAGCTCGTGGTTCACGGCTTCTTGTGTGGGACGTGACTTGTAAGCCCATAAAGCCTTATTTGGGCTTATTTATTAAGCCAAATAAGCTAAATGTTTTGTCCTTTTAAAATAAGCAAGAAATAAGCCGACTAAAATATAAGCCAAGTCAAATAAGCTTGAACAACATTCCCTTGTAGTTTCCCCTAGTGGGCCGAACCAAACATAAGACCAATAAGAACAAATAAGCTTTCCCAAAAGCTTATTTAAATAACCCGAACAAAATAAGCCATAAGTTATCATTTTCATTATACGAAAATAACCACGATCACAAAACTATGATTTCCTTATATTTACTTCATTTATTTTCGACCCAATATACAACCCTTTAAGGTTTACGTAGTTTAAAAATGTAAAATTTGATAATCTATTTGTACAACTAGTATATATGCAGAAAGATTATCATAAAAGTACAAGTTTTATAAAGATTTGATGACTTACACGAAAAGAAGGATTAGTGGATGATTAGAGACTAAAACAACTGAAACGTTGTTTATAAGATATCCGAATATCAACCCGAACACTTTATTTTCAAATGGTTTTGATCAAAGATTGAGAAATAAGTATTTATGTGTGTTTGGTGGTTCGACAGAGATAGAAGGACTGGTGTTTAATTTTACTAGATGTGAAAGTAAATGAGAAAGAAATGACTGAATGATATATAACACGGCAAGATGAGAAATTTGTAAGCTGAGGGAATCAAACAACACATTATTATGTGTATGGCGTGGAGACAAGTAACAAATTGTGGTGGGAACCAATTAGATCTTCAAATATGGTGAACGACAAGAGACAAGTACTATCCAAGTGGTAGGGTAAACATGTCTCCATGGTTTTCAAAATTCAAAATGGTATCCCAAGCTAGTGTGTGTGTGTGTGTAATCTGTTGCAAACAAGGCCAGGGGGGACTAATTAGGGGGGGGGACCAATATGGTTTTTAATATTTTAAGATGCTAGTGCTCTTTGTATGATTTAATTTCCAAGACTTTATGCATGCATAGGTTATTAGTTATATCTGGAATACGCAAATAACGAAAATGAATAACGACTTCACGAAATTTTTTGAAATTTTAAATATCAATTAAAAACGTAAAAACGCGTCTACTGACAAAAGACTACGATGATTGGATGCATGGATCGCTTTCGGCAATGATTCTCAGTAAATAACGAAACAACTTCCCGGTTACCCGTAAAAATTAAACGAAACATTAAAAATTCAAATTATCAAACGGAAACGGATAAAATATTGATCGGAAATTTACGGGTTTTGACATCCTTTCCCCGTTAAAAGAGCTTTGTTCTCAAAACTTAAGACGTGATATTGAGTACCGCTATAGTTTTTGAAAACAAGGGAGGGTATTTCATTAGGAATTGATCTTTACGATCCCAGGTGAACTCGGTACCCCTTCTCGAGTGCTAACGAACCTTGATGATAGGAATACTACCTTGCCTCAATTGTTTGGCTTTTGGTCCATAATCTCAACCGGTTCCTTGATGAAATGGAGCTTGTAGTTGACTTAAATCTCATTCAGCGAAAACGCGAGTGTTTCGTTAGACCAACACTCCTTTGGGTTTAGCACATGCAACGTACTATGAATCTTGCTTACTTGTTGTGAAAGTTCGAGTCTAAAAGCAATGGTTCCTACTTTAGCTAGATTCTTAAAAGGTTCGATATATCTAGGGTTCAGCTTTCCCCGTTTGCTAAAACATATCACTTATTTTTTTCCAAGGCGATACCTTCAACATGACCTTATCTCCAATTTGAATTTCTAGGGTTTGCGTCTCACGTCGGCATAATTCTTTTTGAAGATCACAATTACCCAAATAGTGTCGTATTGCTTGTTTTCTTTGGTAGTCTTGTGATAAAATCCATGGCTACATTTTCCCATTTCCAATGGGGTATTTCTGATTATACCTGTAAACCGGATGGCTTCTTATGATCGTCCCTCATCTTTGAACATGTCAAGCACTTGCTGATAAAGGTGGCGATGCCTGCTTCCATGTCGGGCCATTGGTGAAACTGCTTAAGGTTATGATATATCTTATCCGATTCCAAAGTGGATGAAAATAGTTAGGTCTGTGTGACTCATGCTTGATCAATTCTCCTAAGTCTCTAATGCATGGTAACCAACTCCTCCTCTTAATGTAGAGAGTTCCATCAAGACGATCCCCAAACTCTTTGTCCATACCATGAAGGTTCTCATCTTTAACGTTCTCTTTTTGAGAGCTTCCACTCGTGCCTCATGAATTCATGGCTGTAGGTTTAAATTAATGGTCAGGCTCTCCCACTGAGAGGCTTAGCTTGTTCATTCCTGCTTAGAGCATCTGCCGCAACGCTTGCTTTTCCAGGGTGATATCGAATCTTACAATCAAAATCACTGAGCAATCTTAACAATCTACGTGGTCTCATGTTCAATTCCTTTTGATCTAGAATGTGTTGTAATCTCTTATGGTTTGTAAACATGGTGCGCTTCATGCCATATGGGTAGTGTTCCTAAATCTTGAGAGTAAACACTATTGCTCCTAATTATAGGTCGCATGTCATGTAGTTCTTCTCATGAACTTTCAGTTGTCAAGAGTCATAAGCTATCACCTTCTCCTTCTGCATCATTGTAGTACCAAATCCATTATGTGAGGCGTTATAAGTCATGAAGTTTTCCGTTCCATCAGGAAATGCTAAAATCGATGCACGACAAAGTTTCTACATCACAGTTGGAAGGCTTCCTCTTCTTTTTCTCCCCAATTAAACTTTACGCATTTCTGAGTTAATTTGGTTAGAGGTTTCTATATCCTAGAGAAACTTTTGATAAATCGTCGGTAGTAGCCGGCAAGACCTAAAAATTTTCGTATCTTCGTTGGGGTCGTAGGCGTTGTCTAATCCTTGATTGACTTAATCTTGGCGGTATGAACGTGAATGCCTTGACTATCAACAACGTGGCTAAGAAATTACACTTTCAGGAGCCATAATTCGCACTTAGAGAATTTGGCGTACAATCCCTTATTCTTAAGCAATTCCAATATTAGCCTAAGGTGTTCCTCGTACTCCTTATTTCTGCTTGAGCAAATAAAGATATCATCGATGAACACTATCACAACTTATTTGAGTGTGGTTTGCACACTCGATTCATGAATACCTCTGGTGCGTTGATCAAACCAAATGGCATGACCTGAAACTTAAATTGTTCATAACGGGTCCTAAATGCGGTCTTAGAATATCCTTTTCTCAAACTCTAGTTGGTGGTAACTAGTCCTTAGGTCGATATTTGAGTAAACGCTAAATCTTCGTAGTTGATTAAAAGATCATCTATACTAGGTAACGGGTAATGGTCCTTCACGGTTTAGCTTGTTCAATTGTCGGCTGTCGGTGTACATCCTGAAGGATCCATCCTTCTTTTTGACGAACAATGTCGGAGCTCCCCAGGGTGAGGAACTGGGTCTTACAAATCCTTTTGAGTATACGACATACTACGCCGAAGATGGTCAACTCTCTTTCTCTCAACACATAACATGCCTCTGAGTCTCAAGTTATCCCGCTCCAACGTTCTAATCCTATCAAACAACTCCGCTTACTAGCAACTATCGATGCATATCCATTACTCCTATTGCTTCGAATCGTTAAGGTTTCATCACCTAAGGGGATACGAACGATCTTTCATCACAATTTCTCATGACGTGGTACTTTGTCAACCAACCAATACCGATGATAACGTCAAAACTACCAAGTCCTACGAGCATTAAGTCTATTTGAATAGATGATTCAGAATATTCAGTACACAACCTTAAATGTTGGTATCAACTTCTATAATTTTCTCGTCGGCTAACTCAACAGAGTACCTAGTGTCTACAGTAGATGGGATGATGTCACTAAAAGTGCTAATCTTAGCGGGGGTGAGGCTTCTATCAACTAGGTTCCATGTACTTGTAATAATTTCGTCTTTTGCTTTAACTTCAGGTCCATTGGAAGTTTTGTCGATACGAGAATCTCATAATTTACGTGATTCTAACTCACAAAAAGGTAAGTATATTGAAGGAAATCTCCTAGTTCTCTTGGTTATAAACCAATTAGTGTGATCAGTCTGTTACGTTCTAAGTTCTTACAATCCATAGTTATCGTGACTACAGGGAGCGTGATTCGGTCTCTCGGCTAAGGGTGTGGTGTCTCTATGTGATAAGGTTGAGAAATATCCACTTAGTTTTGGCGCTTACAAACACGAGTACACATGACCAACACAACTCACGAATACGCACGCAAAATATTAATAAAACACGAGTACAATATAATCCCGTTGATAATGTAGAGAAAGAAAGAAAATAAAAACGGAAAGTAAGGGTAATTTGATAAAAAATTTATGGTGACTACTCCCAGCATAGCATGATCCTTCCTGAATTATACATAGGTGATCAGGCTATGCATAATTTAGGAACTAATGATGACATGCTCATTTCATCAAAACTAGTGTTATGTTTCTCAAAGTTACATGGTATACACAATATGGTTTATAAGATAGCGAAATAGTTCGTAAAAAAGAAAACAAGTTAGTTTATATAGCGACACGGGATATTTTGTAAGATAGCGGAAAAATATTTTTATGAGGTGATAGCAAAATAGTTTACGAGGAAATCACGTAACAGTTCATGATGTAACAGTAAGGGGTTTTAAATATGGTAACGAATAGCTTACGAGCTGGCAATCCAATGGCTCATAAAGTGGCAACGTAATGGTTTATAAAAGACACAAAGTAGTTCATAAGATGACAACGACATAGTTCGTAAATTGACAGTGGAATAGTTTATAAACGACAACGAAATAGTTCATGAGGTGACAACAAAATGGCTTGTAAGATGACTACAAGTAGTTATAAATAGGGTAGCAAAAGAGTTTATAAATAACTGCAAAGTAGGTTATAAGTTTGAAACACATTAGTTCATTAAATGATAGCCAGATAAACTATAAGGTAATAGTAGGATAATTATAAGAGATTGACAAAACGGTTTATAGAATGGTATCAAAATAGTTTAAAAGGTGTTAGCGAAATGGTTTATAAAATAATGGCAAAAGAGTTTATGAACGACGACAAAATAGGTTAAAAGATAAAGACAAGTTAGTTTGAAAAAGGATTGTGAAAGTAGTTATGAGATGGCACTAGAACAGTTTATAAAACGACGGTGAAACAGTTTATGTTAATGAAGTAGTTTATAAAATTCCCACAAAAATGGTTTATAGGATGACAGGAAAACGGTTTATATAAAATACTAGCGGAATGGTTTATAAGATAATAGCAAAATGGTTTGGAAGGCGCTAGTGGAACGTCTTATATTAATGATAGCAAAATAATTTATAGGGTGACGACGTAACAGTATATAAGATGGTAGAAAAATGCTTTTATAGAATGGTAGTAAAATGGTTAATACGCTGTTAGCAAAATGGTTCGCAGACTGATGGTAATTTTTTTTATAAAATGTCTATAATATAGTTTATGAGGTGACGCTAGAATGGTTTATAAATGATAGTGAAATGGTTTATAAGGTGTTGAAATAAACAAGAAGCTATCAGCTAAACGATTTGTAAGCTGGTGGTAAAATTGCTTATAACGCGACAACTACTATGTTTATGAGACGACACTAAAATATTTCATAGGATAACATCCAATTAGTCTATAGCAGTAAAGCGGTTTATAAAATAATAGTGAAATGGGTTGTAATACCGTAATAGATTTAAGGAGTACCTTACATAAGGCAATAGAAATTTTAGGTGTAACTGACGGAATCGTCATAACGCATATATTAATAGGAATTTTAAAAACATCCACACGATACAACAAAATTTAAAGAAAAACACAAAAGTAGGTCTCTTAGGTAACATGGTCAAAAAAGGTTTTGACTTAGGTCTCACTAGGTAAGGCGGGGAGATTTCTTCTTAAGCGTAGGTCTTGTCTTTGGCTAAATTGGAGTTCTCGCGAGCTTTTCCCTTCCAAATATGTTCTCACGGTTCTGATTCTTTGTCTTTGGGCAATCACTCTTGACATGCCCTCGATTTCCACTCTCATAACAAGTGACAGCAACTCCTTGTTTTGCCACAGGGTTTCTCTGAATTGTTGCAGCAACGGGAACCTAACAATCCTTAGTCATGTGGCCAATCCTATTACAGTTATCACACTTTACAAAAAACGGCCCATCGTGATGCCATTTACACTTGTTGCAGTAAGGCAAATTCCCAGCATATGCTTTCTTCTCATTGGTTCTAGCAGTGTAGGTTCTCGCTCCATTCTGTCTCTTGCAAGATGGTTGTGGCACACGGTTGTCTCTTAAATTGTTTTCCTATTTCCTCTTGTTATTAGCACTCCTTGCCATTGTGGTTCCCTGAGGTACGACCTTATCCATCAAGTCGTGGGTCATGCGGAGTGTTGTCTCATAAGCCGCAATAGCTTCAATGGAATTAGCAACTCGTTGTGCCACAATTTGCTCAATCTCCATGGAATTCATTTCTTGTCTTCTTGCCGACATTTTCTTCAAAATCGAAAGGGGTAAAGAATATAAATAAGTTGGCTCCAAAAGTCATGTTCCAAGATGACGTGATACAAGGCGACGAGTACGAAACGACGTAGGTGTTTCAACGACATAGGGCGGGTGTTCAAAGTCGAATAGTAGGATAATCAGTGGGGTCGACAGACTGCAACTGGTTTCCAAAATTACGCAAAACGGTATAATGTAAAGTCGCGAAAAGTTTTAAAGACCATCGTATTATGAATGATGTTTAAGAAGTAAACAAGACAATTGTTTCACCCACAATGACTTAAAATAAACAAG
>BQNB010156294.1:0-15284 GCA_026074375.1 Tanacetum coccineum | reverse complement strand
TTCTAAATATTAAGTCGTAGGTTATGGAGGCTTTTAGAGAGAGTTGAGTGAAGTTTTTACTTGTAAGAATGAAAGAGTGATTTAGTTATTGTAGGACTTGCCTTTTATAGCAAGAGTTAAAGTTTAACCTACCTTAAACTAACCATGGTTGAGTAGTGGGGTTAAGGTACAAGATGTAAGAACTTGTAAGACCTCTCCTCCTCCTTAGGTAGAGGGAGGTGCCTAATTGGAGGATGAGTATATTTGACAAGCCAATTACTTAAAGATTAAGTTATGTAAGTATACATTGTTGGTTAACCAACTAAAAGAAAGTAAACCTTGAATTTGCTTGTGTTTCTTATTAATAGATCCGGCCATAATGGGTTGTTGATAAAGAAATAAGTTAATTTTTGTGTATTGGGTATAAAAGTCAGTATTTGTTTGAGTATAGATGGGTATTGGTGCTTTCGGGTATGTCTAAATGTAATTTATTGCGAAACGTAAGCGTTTTACGTAACCAATAAAAATAAATTATGAAAAGTTATAAATTATACTCTTAATAATCATATAACACTTGCTTGATGTAAACTTTAACTTGTTTGGTGTCCGTTTACGTTGAATGATGATTTTTAGTTTACGCGATTTAACTATAAGATAATAATTAAAAGCGAACGCGTAAAACCCTAAAAATAAATAATGAAAATAATTGAGTCGGGAAATGACCTGAAAATGAGAAATGTTACAATCTCCACCCGTTAGAAGAGCCTTGTCCTCAAGGCTCAAGTTGCAACACTTGATGAAGGTACGGGTTTAGTGAAGAGATGCGGATACTTCTTTTGAAATTGGTCTTCGCGTTCCCATGTGAACTCAGGACCTCTCCTTGAGTTCCATCGAACCTTGACAATTGGGATACGGCTTTGCTTCAACCGTTTGACTTCTCGATCCATGATCTCTACAGGTTCTTCCACAAAACGGAGCTTGTCATCCACATGGAGTCCTTCCAACGGAACGGCTAATGGTTCGTCAGAATAACATTTCTTCAGGTTGGATACATGAAATGTATTGTGAACTCTGCTCAACTCTTGAGGAAGCTCAAGCTTGTAAGCAACGGATCCAACATTTTCCAGCACCTTGAAAGGTTCAACATATCTAGGGGTTAACTTCCCCCGTTTGCCAAAACGTACGACCCCTTTCCAAGGCGAAACTTTAAGCATAACTCTATCCCCAACTTGAAATTCCATCGGCTTACGCTTTAAATCGGCGTAACTCTTTTGTCGGTCACGGGCGGCTTGCATCCTTTGTTTGATTTGAATGACCTTATCGGTTGTCTCTTATACTATTTCTGGACCGGTGAGTTAAACTTGTCCGACCTCGGCCCAACAAACAGGTGAACGACACTTTCGACCGTATAGTGCCTTAAACGATGCAGCCTTGATGCTAGCGTGATAACTATTATTATATGAAAACTCGACTAATGGTAAATGTTTAACCCAACCATTTCCAAAGTCGACCACACAAGCATGTAGCATATCCTCGAGAGTTTGGATAGTTCTCTCGCTTTGTCTATCGGTTTGTAGATGGTACGTAGTACTCATATCTAAGTTAGTACCCAATGCCTTCTGAAGTGATCTCCAGAAATTCGATGCGAACCTAGGGCCACGATCACAAATGATTGAGACAGGTATCCCATGCCTCGTGACTACCTCCTTTAGGTACATTCTCACCAATTTCTCCATGGAATCAGTTTCTCTCATTGGCATAAAGATTGCAGACTTAGTAAGTCGGTCAACAATCACCCAAATGGTGTCATAACCTTGCGACGACTTAGGAAGCTTTGTGACAAAATCCATAGTGATATTGTCCCACTTCCATTGAGGTATCTCGGGTTGTACCAGCAATCCCGATGGTCTTTGGCATTCAGCCTTGACCTTAGCATACGTCAAACATTTGCTAACATAGGTGGCGATGTCGGCCTTCATATTGGGCCACCAATATAGCTTTTTCATGTCTTGATACATTTTGTCAGAACCCGGATGGATAGAGTATTTTGATTTGTGGGACTCGTGCATGATCACAGTCCTTAAATCACCATAACATGGCAACCAACTCCTGCCATTTAAGCATAGAGTTCCGTCGGCACGGGGTTCCAACTTTTCCTTCGGTATATCCTTCCTGATCATACCTCCTACGTCTTCATTCTTGATGTTCTCTGGTTTCTGTGCTTCTATTTGAGCTTCGAAGTGATCTCCAAAAATTTTGATAGCGAATTCTGAAGGGTCACTGATCACCAATATGAAATGATCAATATAGGTATTCCATGCCTCATGACTACCTCCTTCAGGTACATTCTCGCCAATTTCTCCATGGAATCCGTCTCTCTCATTGGTGTAAAGATTGCAGACTTAGTAAGTCGGTCAATAATCACCCAAATGGTGTCATATCCTTGTGACGACTTAGGAAGCTTTGTGACAAAATCCATAGTGATATTATCCCACTTCCATTAGGGTATCTCGGGTTGTACTAACAAACCCGATGGCCTTTGGTGTTCAGCTTTGACTTTAGCACACATCAAACATTTGCTAATATATTTGGCAATGTCGGCCTTCATATTGGGGCACCAATATAGCTTTTTTTGTCTGGATCATCTTGTCAGAACCCGGTGGATGTGTGTATTTTGATTTGAGGACTCGTGATGATCACAGTCCTCATGTTCATCATAATATGGCAAACCAACTCCTACCGTTTAAGAGGATAAGGTTCCTCAGCGCGGGGGTTCTACTTTTCCTTCCGGTTTATCCTTCCTGATCTTACCTCCTACATCTTTTGTTCTTGGAGATTCTCTGGTTTCTTATGCTTCGGTCTGAGCTTCAAAGATTGTTTGGCGAAGATCCAAAAACTAATAGTCATCACTAAGGCTCGAACTCTTAATGGTTTAATTCGCTCTTTCTTGCTTAAAGCATCAGCAACAACATTTGCTTTCCACAGGGTGGTGATAACAAATCTCACAATCGTAATCACTGAGCAACTCTAACCAACGACGTTGCCTCATATTTAACTCCTTTTGGTCAAGTATGTGTTGTAGACTCTTATGATCGATAAACACCGTACACTTGGTTCCATACTAGTAGTGCCTCCAAATCTTTAGAGCAAACACCACTGCACCAAGTTCATCCACGAACGACATGGGTTAGTATAATTTTCTCATGAATCTTCAGCTATCGTGATGCATTAAAGCAATCACCTTCTCGTTTTTGCATCCAATTACGCACCCAATCTATATGTGACGCATCGTATATAAACAATAAGGTTCAGCTCCTTGAGGGAGAGCTAAGGTGGATTAGCGTACCAAACTTATTCTTCAATGTCTGAAAAGCTGCTATCATGCTTTTCACCCCCATAAAAGCATTTCTTCTGAGTGGTTTGTCCACTGGGCATATTGATTTTTAAATTTTCAATGAAACTTCCGGTATTCAGTAACCGCAAGACCTAAAAAAATTGAAGATTCTCCGTTGGGAGTCTTTAGGAACATGCCCAATCTTTTATGTGGATTCGATCTTGGCAGGTCCACGTGAATGGCTTGGCTATCCCCCCCCCCCCCCAATCACGTGGCCCGAGACAATCCCCCCCCTCGCCCTCACCTTATGGATACCAAAATTCCAATTTATGACTCCCCCCCCCCCCCCCTTTAGGCGTACAACTCCCTCCTTCTTACAAGCAATTCTAGACTTGCCTTAAGATTTCTCTTCATGTGCCTTCATGTTCTTTGAAATAAATTTAGTATTATCGTCGATCAAAGACAATTACAAACTTATCCAAGTACTGTTCTGACACACTTCGGTTATGATGGATGGAATACTGCATGATGCATTTGTCAAACCAAATGGCATCACTTGGAACTCGTAATGACCATACCGAGTCCTAAATGCCATCTTCGAAATATCTTCTTCACATACTCGAAGCTGATGATAACCCAATCGCAAGTCTATCTTTAAATAAACACTGGATCCTTGTAGTTGATTAAACAAATCATCAATCCCTAGGAGAGGATAACGATTCTTCACCGTCAGCTTATTCAATTCCCGGTACTCAATGCACATCCGGAATGATCCGTCCTTCTTTATGACAAATAAGACCGGAGCTCCCCAATGTGAGGAACTGGGCCTTATAAAGCCCTTGTCAGATAGTTCTTGCAGTTGCTCCGACAACTCATTCATTTTGGAAGGAGCTAATCGATAAGGTGCTCGTGCTACAGGTGCAGCACCAGGCATCAAATCGATTTAGAATTCCACTTGTCGAGTCGGTGAAAGACCCGACAAATCTTCAAGTTATATTCAGGAAAAATTCGATTGATTGGTAGTCCTCAAGGCTTCTCCCTGACTTGTCTCTGGTCTCATTGGTAAGTAACATGTGCCAAAAAATACATGTTATGTCTTTCTACAAATTCTTAAGGTTTTGGTGCACGAAATGATGTGTCAAAACAAGTCCCCGTTTTCACTGATTACTTCCGTCCACATAAACAATTAAGTTTCATTTCCCTAGGGATTTCACGAACGATCTTCTCGGCCACAATCCAATGAGAGCATGGTTACCTTTGAAACAGCCATACTGATTATGACGTCAAAACTACCAAGTTCTACGGGCATTAAGTTAATGTTGAATGGGTGATCTAAGAAGTTTAATGTACAACCCCGAATGATGGTGTTTATCCCAATTATTTTCCCGTCGGCTAGTTCAACATCGTAATAATGGTCTAATGTAGTTGATGTGATATCAATTAGGGAACTAAATGTAGTAGATACAAAACTTCTATCGGCACCAGTATCAAATAAGATAGAAGCATAGCGGTCGTTTAGAAGGAACGTACCAGTAACGACGTTGGAGTCTGGGTTTGTTCCCGCATTGCCCACCACATAAACCTTTGCTAGAGCATTGCCATTCCCACGTTGATTACCACGGTTTCCATTCTTCAACTTTGGGCAGTCTTTCTTGAAATGCCCCTGAACATCACACTCATAACAAGTGACAACATTCTGAGTTGTTCTGGAGTTCCTACGGTTGTTATTATTACCATTGGGACCAGAACACCTACAGTCACAAGCCAGATGGCCGATCTTCTTGCACTTATTACACTTGGGAGCACATGGTCCTTTGTCTTGATAGTTGCATTTTGTATACAAGGGCAATGATCCCGTGTAATCCATCTTCTCACCAAGGCCATCAGTGTAAGCCCTCCCAGTGTTCTGTCTCTTGTTTTGTTGTTGGTGCCCCTGACTGTTTCTAGCATTAAACTCCAACTTTCTCTTCTGCTCAGCTTGTCTTTCAGAACTAGTGAGGACTTTTTGATCCATCTGATAGTTAGCAAATTCAATTCCTTTTTCCATCGTCTTAGGTTGATATGACATCACATTTCCCCGAATCATATCAGGAAGTCCACCAACATATTTCTCAACTTCATCTGATTCCTCATGAAACATCCTTCCACACATCAGTGCAAGCTCTTGAAAACGCAAAGTGTAACCGCGGACAATCATACCTTTTTACTTTAGGTTTCAGAGCTTAATTTCTAACTTCTTGATTTCACCCCTTGGGCAATATTTTACTGTCATCATCTTCTTTAGTGTCTTCCAGTCCATAGGATAAGCAACATCTTGAGTAACAATCTTCATGTGGGAGTTCCACCATGTTAGAGCATTTCCAAGGAAAGTGCAAGTAGCAAACTTAACTTGGTTCTCCATAGCACAATTGCTGATAACACTGACACTATCTTCTCGAACCATTATGACAGCACAACCACTCCTTCAGTACCCTTAAAAGTAAGGGGCTTGCAATTCAGAAAATCCTTGTACGTACACTCACGCGGAGTGCGTATAGTTCCCTTAATTCCAGTGTCAGAATTGTGGCTTCCGTCGCCATGACCATTAGTGCTATTTCGAAGAGTTTCATGGTTAGAAAGTGTCGCAGACACTCTTGCTTCAATTAATTGCTCAACAACAGCAGTTTTCATAGGGGCAGCAGCCGCAACAGCTCTTGCAGCCGCAGTAGCAGCCCTTGCAGTAGAAGCAGAGGTTCTCTTTGGTGGCATATTGTTCTAAATCACAACAATATAAAATATATGAGCTTTCATAAACTGATCAACATGACATGGTTACAACATATATAACAAGATCACATCATACAGTGATTTATATAACATGACTAGGATCACAACATATAACAAAATTAAGATCGACATAACATAATACAACACATTATATATAACAAGATCACATCACACAGTGATTATATAACATGACTAGGATCACAACACATAACAGAATTAAGATCGACATGACATAATACAACACATCATATATAACTGGAAAACATACATGATTGTCTGATACAAGAAATGAAAAATACAAATCCTACTGTCATGCTAGCTGGGTATAAAACCCATAATACTTAGCCGGCTAACATAATGATAGCTATGAATATGACATGAAAATGTAAACCTAGGCAGAACTACCAGCGCCCTCGAGATCATCTGCATGAGTCTGATCTCTAGCCTGAAGTGCCTGAATATGTCCTAGAGCCGCTGACAACTATCCCTGTAGTGATGAAATATGTGCAATCAATGTCGTTGTCAATGACTCCTGTGAAGCGATACGGTAATCCTGAATCTGGGTATGAGTCTTATATGCCTGCAGCTCATAGTGAACTGCCGAACTCAATCCCACTGAATGTGCCCAAGCCTCTCAGGAAACTAGAGCCTCCTGATCCAACAGTAGTGCAGTCTTATGGTGAAACTGTCTATCCTCAGTCAATACGTCAACTCTCTATGATAACTGAGTCTGTCTGTCCTGAGCATCCTCGATCACAGCGTAAATATCCTAAGTGTCTTGCTCCTGAACTGCAGCAAGCTCGGTCACTCTAGCATTGACCCCTTCTAGGGTCGTCGGTGCTACATCCTCAACAGCCTCTCTCGGGTCTACCCAAACATCCCTGATCCCATAGCCGATCTCCTCGGCTCTCTAACGTCTAGTCTCGGAATCCAGAGTGTCGATAAACCCATAGTCTACTCTATGACATCCAGTAGGTCTAGGAGTAGCAGTCGAACTCTCCCCCACCTCATACCTCGATGTGGGAGCAGTCAGACATAACCTCTTACGAGGTGGTAACTCAGCCTCGGGAACGTCCTCCCTATAGTCGACTGGTGGTGGTATGAATAATGAGAGTGGTAGTGGTGGTAGTAGTGATGATGGTAATTGTAACGATGTGGTTACAGGTGTTGGTAAATGTAGTGATGATGGTGGAGGTGGTAGTGGTGGTGAAGGAATATGAGGTAGTGGAGATGACCAAGGTGATAGTGGAGATGGTGGTGGAATAGGTAAGGCAAGAAGTCTCTCGACCTCCGCCTCTGATGGCAACAGTATAGGTGTCTGGGGTCTGACAGACATCCTATCCGTGTGCCATCTAGGTAATGGTACAGGTGTAGGTGCAGCCTCATCATTCTCAAATGCCTCTGTGTCTCCAGCTGAGGGAACATGGTCGACAACAAGTATAGCAGAAGAGTCAACCAGAGCTAGGTGCTCCTCCTCCTCGTCATCATCCTCGTCCTTAATGGGATCCTCATCCTCATCATTAGTATCATCTTCATCGTCGTCAGCATCGGAAGGCTCATCATCACCATCCCTTCCATCAGCAGGATAGTCAGCATGATCCTCCTCGGGGTCCTCCTCCGGATCCTCGTCTGGATCAGAGTCTACCACATAGCCTGGTGACAAGGTGGTAGGTAAGGCATCAACAGGTAGATGTTGGTCCTCCAAGCGTGCCTCAGCATCGAATGGCACTAAGTACTCGGTGTACTCAGGCTCAGGTACATATGGTACCTCGACAGGTAAAGGTGGGTGCTCAAGACCGGGCACGTAATTAGGAGACTGTGGGTGCTCAGGTCCTGGCACGTAGTCTGGAGATGGCGGGGCTACCGGCTGCATAGGGTGTCTATCGTATCCGTATACGATGACTTATGGAGAACCTCCATCAGACCGCTCCTCATCAGCTCCCCAAAAGACTCCCTGGCTCAGAATCAGTGTAGACGGATGTGTAGGTGACTGTGGATGAAGAAGACATGACAGAATCTGTAACACTCAAACCGAGTTTACATTAGTACATATATAAGACCCATAATAATATACTTAATATATTATAAACACGTATGTGAATCATGCAGTATCTAGTCTACCCAACTAATGCAACAAGTAATGTATGAATGAATGTCCCATGAAAATCCCTTTGTATGATGCAATGTTTGAAAATGGTTATAGTCTAAGTAAAAACATTTGACCTGGTTCTCTATAACCTTGGCTCTGATACCAATCTGTAACACCCCCAAATTGGGTCGCAGCGGAATAATGAGTTCGGGAGCGTTACTTCATAGATCAATAGCACAAGATATGAGAACGACCTCTAAAAGAGTCGTTTAAAATACGATACATTGGATTTATTGAAATTGTTTAATACAAAGCGCAACGGCTTAAATTGTTCAACATTTGATAACAAAGATTTTAGATCATAACAATTATCCCAAGGTGTAATGACTCCAAATCTTTAATGCATGACTCCCCAAAAGACTATCCCCAATGTATCCTTAGCACCTCGTGCCTCATTGACCTGAGAAAACATGCTTTAAAACGTCAACATAAAGTTGGTGAATTCATAGGTTTATATAAGTCAATTGTAGGACCGCAAGATTTCCAAGTGTATGATTAAGCAACAAATGCAAACATCATAAAAAGTAATTACGTTTCCCTAAGCTCATGACACTGAAGCTCGACATGTATGGATGCAATAAATTGCCAACATTGCCCGTGAATGATGTTCTAACCCGCAACATCCCCAATCCGACATGGTATACGTTTGTTGTCTGGCAAACCGGCACAGTGAGCGCTACTCACTCAAACGGGGACGTCAATCCCAAATAGATCTATTTATAACACTCGCGCTTACAATCCAGTAATTGACAGTTCATGATAATGGGCTCAGTGGGTTATCGCTACTTAGGCAAACACGTAATCATTGTATAAAATGTACACTTGCGTCCAATTTGTAAAACAAAGCATGTTCTCACCCCAAAGATGTAAATCATTTAAATAATTGTAAAGCATGGGGCTATGAACTCACCTTAGTAGGTAGTCCTTCGTGAATGGTAAATATACCCAAGTATGGCAAATGAATCACACCGTCAAATACCTAAGTAAATACGGCCAGTCTTAGTCTACAAGTTTAGGCTAACGACTTCATGTATAAACTACAATAATTTGCTAGTTTATATATACTGTTATCACTTGTGTGGTGGTGTACATGTTTATTGTATTCGTTTTTACTTGAAAGGTATATGTATTTGTACCCGTAAAATAAAGTGTTGTTTTTGTCCCACAATTAATTATTTGTTAATAATACACGTTTTAATATTATTATTGATTATATAATGACATTATATAATTAGTTTATTTGTTTTTATAAAATAGTACACAAAAGTAAAAATAGTGCATACGATTTTATAAACCTTATATCTTTATTGTTTAAACTCTGTTTTTCATGTTATTTATATCCATTGCTTCGTATTAAGAAAATCTATCAAAATATCATATTTATAATATTTTTACTTCTGATGAACAGTAGCTCATTATTTTTATAAAATTATATAAAACTATTTTTATATAATTAATCGTCGTAACCTTACAAAAGTCATAACTTACTCATATTTAATCTGTTTCGCTTGTTCTTTATATGTATGGAATCGTGAAGAAATAAAATATTTAAATAAAACATCCTCTGTTTGCATAAAAATCTGTGCCGAACTCAGTAATTCCAAAACAGTTTATAAAAGTATTTTTATAAACTTAAATCTTGCAAAACTCGTATCTTATTTGTTTTAATTCGGTTTCTAGTGATTCCTATGCCCACGTCTTCGTAATTAAAAGCTCTATTTAGGAAAATTAATTCCCATCAGTACACTATCATGAACAGTAACACATTTTTATAAATTTACTTTTATAAAAATACTTTTTAACTTAAACTTGTAAATAACGTATCACCTTCATTTTAAATCCGTTTTTCGAGTTTCTTACATGTTTGGATTCCTCATGAAA
This sequence comes from Tanacetum coccineum, assembly GCA_026074375.1. NCBI lineage: Eukaryota > Viridiplantae > Streptophyta > Magnoliopsida > Asterales > Asteraceae > Tanacetum > Tanacetum coccineum. The sequence continues at coordinate 5,175 of BQNB010156294.1, read as the reverse complement.
AGTACTATCTTTATAAAATATTCCCCTTAATTTATCAGATCTGAAACAGTGAAGATTTTTATAAAATAACTTTTATAAAAATACTTTTATACCTTTAATTATTGTAAACTTAAAAATGTCATATCTTTCTCGTTATAGCACGGTTTTTCAAGTTCCTTATATGCTTACGATCCTTGTAATGAGTACTAATTGAATAAAATATAAAATGTATACTTTTATACACGAATTCAAACAGTAGGTATTTAAGTTTGTACATAATTAGTTTTATACACTTGTTTTATATACTTTTCACTTTATTAAACCATTACAAGTCCTCTAACTTATTAAATAGCATAACTTGATATACCTTATGTCCTCTATAATATGTCCATGAATATGTCCAAGTATAACAAGTCCTTATGATCTTTGTACATAACTTTTGTAAATAAAACTTTCAACACAAATTAATTTACAAACTAAACTTATAATTTAATTTACACTTATATAAAATGTGTACTTCCATTTTAAGTATTATTTCATCATTCATATATGTAGATTCGAATTATACATGATCTTGTAACATCTCATAATTCATCAAATTAAACCTAGGTGGTGTTTAACATATATAACAAGCATGAAAACATATGTAAATGAATAATGAAAATGTTAAAGCTTAAATAGACCTTAGAGATGAGTAGTAGGATGATGAACACAAGCTTACACTTAAGCTTAAACCCAATGAATCAACCACAAGATCAAACCCTAATTAGGAAAACCCTAATCACTTTTCTTGTATACTTCTTGTTAAACCACAAACCCAAGCTTCCAATGCACTTGAATGATCTTAGATTTATTTAGAATGAATGCTTGAATGCTTGAAATGAAAATTATATGGATACCCTAATTAAAAAGGGTGAGCCGTAGGCTTATACTAGGGAAAAGGGAGAGTTTTTGCTTGGTTTACTTGCTAGTGTGAGTTGTATGTATTCAATGAATATAAGACTTTCCTTATATAGTAGTTGTTTGTTAGGAAACAACCTTAAACAACCCATGGTTTGATAGATGGTTTAGGGTACACCTTGTAAGAATTTGGAAGTGCTCTTCTCCTCCCAAGACACATACACGGCTCAAAATGGGTTTTAGGGTACCATGATGTGCCAATTTCTAGATACATGGGATTAGTATGTACTTGTGTGTAAGGTGTGACTAGGAAAGCATTATGCTAGTGAGTTTAAGGTTTCATTATGTATGTATATGCTTATATCCGGCCATATGACTTAAATGTGAGTAGGAATTGAGTTAATTTTTATGCATTGAATGAAAAAGTGGGTATTTGTTTAAGTATAGATGGGTATTGGTGCTTTCGGGTATGCCTAAATGTATTTTATTACAAAATGTAAGCGTTTTACGTAACCAACAAAAATAAAATAGGAAAAGTTATAAATTATACTCTTAATAATTATATAACACTTGCTTGACGTAAACTTATATTTGTTTGGTGTCCGTTTACGTTGAACGTTGATTTTTAGTTTACGCGATTTAACTATATGTTAATAATTAAAAGTAAACGCGTAAAAGCCTAAAAATAAATAATGGAATAAATGAAGTCGTAAATGACCTGAAAATGTGAAATGTTACACGTTGCTACAACGGGAACTTGAGACGTGTAAGGAATGGGTAAAAGAATTTGAAAACAAACTAGAACAACATTTAGATTACAAAGAAGCATATGAGGAATAACAAAATGAAAAGAATGTTGAAAACAACTTTTAAACGAAAAAGAAGAGATTTGTGAGGAACTTTTAAAAACGCAAGATGATACTTTGAAAATAAAACGCAAAACTGATTTGTACAAAAAGGCTTTCAAAGAAAGAGAAAAAAAGTATGTTGAGGATATTTCGGTATAGGGTTTGAAGCCATGAAGAGTCATAAGGAAAATCTGGAAACAATTGATGATGATGATGAGGAGGAAGATAAGAAAGACGATAACAAGGATGATGATGGTAATGACAATGATGATCACGATGATCATGCATTGATCAGTACTCAAAGGTTGGGTAGTTCGAAGAATAGGAATGAGAAGATGCAACACCAATTCTCTCACCACATAGATCCCCTAGGAAGGATTTATCCTCGGATAAGGACTATTTCTTAGGTAATTGAATGGCTATCGTATCACCAACTTCTCGATTATTACATCTCACGATGAAAGCAAATCAAAATCGATATTTCCTAGCAAGAAAGCAGTAGTCTTACAGGAAGCATTGCTTAGATGGACTAGTAGAACGTTGTCAAACTCAGGAGGCATATAAATAATACCTTTGTTACTAACCGTTATTTTCAGGTTAAAAATGAAGGAAATGTCTACACTCTCAACAATCTTGTTCCAGAGCTTACTGTAGCAAAGACCAATGAGCTTATAAAAGAGGCGGTTCCAAGAATAGTCAATGATGTCGTCAAGCAAGATATAAAGTCTTCAACAGCCATTGTGCTTCAGTTGATTTCACAAGAATTTATTGTTCATGCCTCAAAAATAATTAAAGAACTTTTCAAGAATCACATGAAGAAATAAGTTCTTAATGTTCATCCTACGACAAGTACTTCAACTGCTACAACAACAACTACTGATCTCCAACACCAACTGTATTTGAAGATGAAGACGGATCTACAAGATCAAGTTGTGTCAGAGTTGTGGGTTATTCTTAAGTGTAAGTTTGAAAAGTCTTCCACCTCAACTAGTTGTTACAGGGATGATGCCTTTTGCAAACTCGATCATGATGAACATCAAGGTGATGATGGTCCTCCTAAGGGGGAGAAAAGTACGAAAAGGCAGAAGACATCAAAAGGATCAAAGTATGCAAGAGGCTCTTCATCAAAGCAACCAGTTCAAGGATCTAAAACTTGCATTTGAACGTCAACAGCAACAACAAGAATGGGATGCATGGGTTGAGGATACAATTTTTAATAAAGATGAGGTGATTCCAGAGGATGAAACTCCTAAGCTAATTGAAGAGTTTAAGAATGTTGATAAGCGTGTACTAACTATCTATGATCATGAAATAATGGAGGCTACATTAAGAGACATGATGAGTAATCAGTTTAAAGATGATGAAGAATATGCCTACCATTTGGAACAACCAAATAACTATATGGAGAATCAGATAGTGTGGGAAAGCAGGCAGGAGGATATAAGACGATCAAAGCCATATGATCTTGTTTTCTATGGTCCCTAGAGAAATCTGAATGAACCTCCAAGGTATCTGTACAACAAGGATTTATTTTTCTTAAAGTATGTGAATTCCGAGGAGAGGAAGTATGTGCTTTCACTTCACAAGATGCACGCTGTTCCATTTCCTGAAGATGATTTGGAAGAAAAGATGAATTGTTAGGTTAGAAAAGAGTTCAAGACTTTCAATGAAGAAGCACGATTGTCAATCCAACACTAGAAAGATTCATGGCACAAGACAATGTACAAGATCAATCACAGAAGAGCTAGAGATAATCCAGAAGAATATTTCTCCAATCATAAGATAGTTGAAGTTGTCAGAGTTACTACTGAATAGCAACATGTGCTTGATTATATGGAACAAATTATTGTGATGAGAGAAAATGACAAACCAGATAGCTTTTTTGAGGCCGACTTCAAGTATATGAACAAGAATGATATTGAAGATATGTACTTGCCTGAACAAGAAAGTTAACTACCATGAAAACAAGTTGCTGAATTCTTTAATGATGTTCATCAGGAGTCGTATAATCTGGGAGAGAGTTCGTGACTTTCAGCTGGGAATAGAAAGCTATCAGATCAAGATCAACTTAACCGCACCAATATTGATATTCCCTGGTATTGAAGCAAGTGATCCTTACTCTATTGTAGATAAACCAACTACGGGTATAATTTACTTAAAAAACAATAATGAGAAGGGTTATGGTTTTGATTAATATATCATAATTTTGTGATGCTACGCTGGAAATAGTTTTGAAAGAAGTTAAGTTGAGGATCTTTGAGACTGGGTTTCTAAAGAAGGCTTTACTGCTAGGTGAATTAGACCTTGATATAATGAAAGCGTATGAAAGAGAAATAACTAAGTGTCTAAGACATTGTGAGCATATGAGAAGGTGGGAGTTGTTCGTGAATAGAAGACCAATTCTACCGACGATGAAGCGTCAATAATAATCAACCCTTAGGGGGAGATTGTTAGGAATTTAAAAGTGTTAATTATTTAACAATGAATTGGTCTTGTAATAAAAAGTATTTTAGTTTATATTTATAATGTAATAAGTCAAGCTTGGTCAAACTTAAGTAAATGTTGACCAAGTAGGAAGGTAGGACAAGTAATATAAATATCTCATTAGTGAAGAGGTTTAGAGTTGTAATCTCCTTCATTCCCACATTCTTTTTCCTTTCTTAATAATAATTGAAAATGTGTAAAAATACTCTCTAGCCTCCTCTCTCTAATCCTTAACCGATCCTAATGATATCTAATGCAAACATGACATATAACACTATCTTACATACAAATGGAGAAAAATTTAAAGAAATTCAAATGTATATTACATTTTCATGATACAGAGCGAGGTGTCATTATGTATCAAGATATGACGTACTCAGTGGTAGTTGAAATGGTGATGAAGAAATTCAAATTAGATCCAAATGATTGGTTAAATTTATCGATTAAGCTCCCTTTAGTTGACAGTCGGCTGGATATTACAAACGACGATGATGTAATTTTTTTTGTTGAGTGTGCTTGTAGTTCCACTGACGGAATACCACATTTGTACGTTGGTCAACCTAAAAAAACATAAGCAAGGATAATACCCGGTCCAACGGGTATTTTTTAAGCAGCGTTGCTTCGCAAAAATACAGACGTTATGGAAGGTGTCCCTGAGTACGTAATGCCAACCCAATTGTATGTTAGAAAAATAATTAAGGATACCTCTGAAGATGATCATTTTACGCGTGGCCCGTGGCTAAGCGCGATTAAGTATCTAAATGTTGAAGGGGTCATGGCAGCTGGTTGTCTTGGCGATATGAAAAACTATTGCAAAAATAGGAAACTTGAAACGGTTGTAGGCGTAATCATGTCTTCTATGCCGAATGTGTTGGGTGACCTAACAGTTACACTCAAAGGCCATCACGGAAAATGGCTGGTATAATTTATTATAAAGTCCTTAAAGAGGAGGAGGGTTACGCAA
>BQNB010156293.1:4151-15284 GCA_026074375.1 Tanacetum coccineum | reverse complement strand
GATTTGGGGTTGTGTTCGTCAATGGCCGCTGGTAAGGGGGTGTTTGTTTTTGTGTTTTGAAAATTTTGGTTTCAGGTGTATGGTTGATAGAAATTTTACGTATATAAAATATATCAAAGTATTTATATAAATATACAAATAATCCTTGAGGACAATGATTAAATACAATTTAAACACAAAAATATATAATATAACACGTTTAACCGGTAAGTGATTACCGGGTCGTATCCCAAAGAAATGTGAATTGATACCCTCGATTCAGTTTGGACAATGTTATGAATGATTTTCAACTTTTTGATTGATTTTCTATGACTAAAAACAATTATAAAAATTCTAGAAAAGATTTTTATTTTTTTTAAAAAGATTTTTATTTTTTTGATTATTTTTTTATTTTTTACGACTTTTTAAAGTTTTTAATGAAAATAAATGTTTAAAAAATACTAAACAAACTATAAAAATTCTAGAAAAATTACAGAAAATAGCTTAAACTAAATAAATCCTAGGAAAAATAAGCCCGATATCACAACTTATTAAATAAGCCGCGAAATAAGCTTTTACAGCTTAATAGGCTTATTGGGCTAAAATGAATATAAAGAATTTATTTTGCAAGAGTCTTATGAAAAAGACCCAAGGGCACAGCGGTAGTGTATGGTGTGTGGTAAAAGGTTGAGGTGTTGAGGTCGGGGGTTCGAGTCTTGCTCACCCCCGACTTCCACTTCCTTTTTTTTTTAAAAAAAAAACTTAAAGAACAAAAGTTTTAGATTGAGCGCTTCGCCCGCCGCCGATCAATCTTTAACAAAACAACTTAAGCTTAAACTCAAAATTTAAGCTCAAAAAACAGCTTATGAAGTCTGCTGTCTCAGAAATAAGCTTTTAAAAGCCTAAAAGCTACTTTTCTTTTAAAGGCTTGCACACTACTCAAATTAAGCTCAATTTTGAAACTAAAAGCTGTCCTAGATAGCTTATGATACCTAGCAACCAAATTTGAAAAGATACCTAAGCTAAGAACACTATAGGCTAGCTTAATTTGATGATCCAAAAGGCTAACTCAGAAATAAGCACTAAAAGCTTAAAAACAACTTAAGCTAAAATGCTCAATAAGCTAAAACAAACCCTAAGCTTTTTGAAATCTTATCAACCTACTAGCATTCTATGAATCCAAACCATAAAAAACCACCTCTTAATAAGCTAGAACTAAATTGATAAGCTAATATTAGTTCTACTGTTTTTGGTCTTTTTTAATGGTTATTATTTTTAAATGAAATGTAAAAGCTAAATACCCTATGAAGTAAGCTAAAATGTGATAAACAAACTTTAATCTCTTTCAAACCTATATCTAATCTAATAGCTAATTGAATTTTAGATTCTAAAACCTAAAAACTCTAGCTTAAAATGAAGCTAAAAAGACAGCAGTAGTAACTGCTGTTACTACTGCTGATGCAATTGGCCAAATGGTCAAAACAACAATGCAGGTTACCTTAATGGTTACTCCTGGACTAGACACACTCAATGAGTGTGTCTAAACTCTTAACAAGCAATTACCAATCCTAGAAAGGCTTGGATCAAATTTTAACAATCTAAGTAAAAAGGAAAAATCCCCTGGTGCAAGAGCAATGGTTTTGAGCTTAAACTTTTTAGATTATGACATCTAATTTGAGAAAACCACTTAACTACTGATTTTGATTGATAGTGAAATCAACTCAAAGAGATTGCACAACTCATTTTGACTTTAAGAGTAAATCTCATAATCCAATACACCCCTTTAACTAGAACAGTTTTCATTTTTAGCTTATGGAATTTGAATTCTAGTATCTAAACCTTTTTTTCCAGATAGCTAGTAGCTATAACACTAACTAGTGAGCTTATTTTAAATACCAAATTAGCTAGAAACTAAGATCTACAAACTATGCTAACTATTTTTGGTTTTTTAATGATTTTTAAGACAGAAAAATGCAAAACTAAGATCTAAGCTATATTAACTAAAGATAGATGATCAATTAAGACTAATAAACATATAAGATGATAATAAGCACAAATAAGCTAACTAGAAAGCATAATAAGCATTTGATAAGCAAACAAGCATATTCATAAGCTAGAATTTAAAGATAAAGAGAACTTACCGGAACCTTAGCCAAAAACAAAGGTGATAAAAGCTCAAATAAGCATTCTACAGCTCTGGCTTATCTATAGATAAGCCAGCATATGTCCATATGAGTTCTTACCTGTGTAAAACTCATCTTCCAAAAGTCTCAAATCCAAATTAAGCAAAGGTTACTTGTAAGTGATTTAAAGCTTTGAGTATGTGATTAAGCTTATTTTAAGCTCATATCACAAGCTTATAGACTTGTGAGAGATATATTGAGCTTATGTAATAGTAGCTTATCATATGAAGAAGGTTAAGAAACTTATGAGTAAAGACAAAAGCTTATGAACACGATTGGTGTTGAAAGTAAAAGCTCCAATTCATTAACTTAAAAGCTTGATTACTTATTTAAAAGGATTACAGATATTTAAAATGAAGAAAATTACATTAAGCTAAATTTACTAAGCTAAAATCTACTAACTATCTAAAAGCTAAAAACTAGTCCCCTCTGTGTGTAAGAATAAAGGGCTATTTATAGCCATCTTCTGAATCTTCTAGTCTGTTTACACGCTCCTCAGTCGGTCATCTTAGCCCTTGATCATATGATAATCATTGGATGCTTCTTATCCACCGTTGGATCACTTGATAGCTCACACAGATTTCCAACGTGGCAATCCGTGGTTGAGACACCTTGTGTTTCTTCTGAGTGTACTTCAAATGTAAATTGCCATTTTCTTTGTGCTTCCTTCAATCCAACGTGGCATTCCTTTTTGGGAATTGGCCAATGAGAGGCTTAAGTGACGTTTTAACCCTACCATGTTATACTTTGACACCTGAATTACCCTTTCTAGCCCTCAATTTAAACTTGCCCTATGATTTGACCCAGGGTGAAAAGGAAGAAGAAGGTGAATAGTAAAACCACTTTTCCCGCTTCTTTTTCTTTTATAAAGGTGTGTTTGATTTGTGTTGACCTGAGGGTTGTTTTGTTTAGGGATAACGCCCGTTATCTTTTTATTAATAAAAGATAACGGGGTTAGGTTTTAGGGTTAATTTTGCAATTTGGTGATTTTTGAAGGACTGCTTTTGGGATTTTGGGCTTTGTTGTGACTTTGACTTAGGTTGACCAAGTTGACTGAAGTTTGACTAGGGTTTGACTTTGATAGCTTCCTCCCGGCTTCTTGCGTGCTCTTCCGTTCCCGTGTTCGTATTTGCCCGGTTTTAATCGTTTTCTTGTGATTTTTACTTTATCCGTACCTACATAATAAGAAAGACAAAACAAACAATATACAAGCCTTTTATGCACAGTTTTGGTCTTTTTAGGGTCTATTTTGATATAAAATGGATATGTGTTTTCACACATATCAACTTGTCATTTACTTACTTACTTGTATTGTTCATATTGTGCACATATAGAGATCACATAAAGTCGAATCTAAGTTTTTATAAACAAACATAACATTAATTTAAAATGCGGTAAACTATTCAACCTCCCTTCTAGTTTTCCACAAATTTATTTAATCCAATATTTCATTTTCAAACGACTCATATAGAGGCCGTTCTCATATCATGTGCTATTGATCTATGATGTAACACTCTCAGACCCATATTTCGCTGCGACCCTATTTGGGGGTGTTACAAAAAGTATACAAGTGTTGCCCAGTTCAAAGAGTGCCTAACCTACTATGCTTTGGCAAATGGTTTCTTTTTGTGGCATGAAAGGAGTGGAGAAGTTAGGGTGGTAGCAAAGTGTGAACAAAGACCACCTAGGGTGTCTGATCCCAAAAAAGGTAAACAAAGAAAGCAGACCAAGTACCCTGTGCTAGTAGTGATGACTCACCTAAATGTCCTTGGAGATGTTATGCTAGGTGGATGACTGATGAAAAAACTTTTTAATGCATATCCTTAGTAGATGAACATACATGTGTTAGAAATTTCAACTTTGGTGCATTGGTCAACTATAAGTGGATTGCAAAAATCTTTGGTGATAAGATTAGGGCTAACCTAAATATCAGGTTGTGTGATATAGCTGATTTAGTGATGAAAAAGTATAAGTGTAAGGTCAGTCCTAATCAATGTACAGATGCTAAAAAGTATGCATTGACAGAGTATGAAAAGAGCATTGGTGAACATTATTCTATGCTTAGATCTTATGGAAAAGCTGTTTTAGATTCCAATCCTGGGTCCATTGTAAAGTTGGGGGTGACTCTAAATCCTGATGGCAAAAATTACGTTGATAGGTTTTATGTATGTTTTGCTGGACTAACAGATGGGATGGGGGGGGGGGGGGGAAAAAAGGGGGGTGGCAAAAGGTTTTTTTTTGTAGGAAAATAATTGATTTAGATGGTTGTTTTCTTTAAAAAGTTTAATCAAGGTGAATGAATTACTTATACAAATTGGAAGGGTGGGATAACCACATTTATCAGTGGCTTGAGCAGTGGTATATGTTACTGGAGATCTAAACCTCATACCTCAGCTTTTCAACAACGATATAGATAAAGATAAAGAGTGCTAACCATAAATGCAATAAGTTCTTATGGATAAGAATCAAAAAACTTGCGTCAAGAGCCATTTTTAGGTTGACATAGGTTGTGAAGCAATAAAGAATGGTTTTAGTGAGTGCTTTAATAGTGTGATTGTTAATGTTAGACATAAGACACTCTTAACTATGCTGGAAGCATTAGAGTGATTGTGCTTGAAAGGGTGAACAAAATGAGAGAAATTAGTGGGAAATGAACACAAAAGGTATTTTCCCATTTTATTGTTGTTAGTTTTATATATCTTGTTTAGATTCCCATATTAAACCAATCAATACAAGTTTTGGCATGTAATACTTGCTGGTGAGAATCTTTATGAGGTGAGGTCAGGGAGTGAAGGATTCACAGTAGATGAAGGTAAGAGGACATGTAGTTGCAGGATGTGACAATTATCAGGGCTACCTTATGTTCATGTCACAAAGGTAATATTCTTGATAAATAAGGTATTTGAGAGTTATGTCCCAGCCTGGTTTGAAACATACATGAATTTTGTGGCTTACCACAACTATGTTAAACCAGTTCCTGGTACGAATTTATGGCATGGTCAGAGCATGTACTCCACTGTCTTGCCACCAAAACCTAGAAAAATGCCTGGTAGGCCTAGAAAGAAAAGAATCAGAGATATAGGTGAGGGTGGTAGTTCAACTAGAGTCTCTAAGGTAGGTTTACAAGGAAGTTGTTCAAACTGCAAAAAACCTGGACACAACAAATCAAGTTGCAAGGAACCTATAGTTGAACAAACACCAAAACCCAAAAGAGTGGTAGGTATGCCTAAAAAGAAGCAACCAGTGGATGATTTTAAGGATGTTGATGTTGTTCAGAGAGGTCCAGTGAGGAATGAAGGTGCTAGTGGGACTAGAGGAGGTGCTATAGGGTCTAGAGGTAGAGGAGGTAGAGGAGCTGGTGGGTTTGGTGGTGCTAATGGGTCAATAGGTAAAGGAGCTTGTGGGTCTAGTGGTGCTAGTGGGTCAAGAGGTAGAGGATGTTATTTGGGGTCAAGAGAGTGGTAGTAGGTGTGTCAATAGGTAAAGGTTGCTGTGTGGTGTCAAAAAAGGAAAACATGTTTGTCAAACTGGTGCTGGAACACAAAAAAGACAAGGTAAGAAGAAGGTTGGGACTTCTGGCTTTGCTAAATGGTTTTGATTGCAAGATGAACCAGGGCAGACTCAAGCTGAACCATAACAGACTCAACATGAACCTGAGCAGACACAAGTTGTAGACCAAGTGGTGCAGACTGAAGATCAAGCTGAGATAGACTTGACTCAACTAGAGCAAACCCAAAAACCAACTCAGGGCCAAATGCATCCACAAGAACAACCACAACAAGCTGCATTGAGGATGCCAAGTGCAAGAATCCTCCAAAGGATGTTGGGAAAACAAGGCAGTAGTCAAAACACTGCCTTGAATCTTGACTGATGTTGAAACAATTATTAATATGCCCATTTTGTACATGTGAGGGCATAGGTTGGTAAACATTAACTGTGTATGGGCCCATAATTTCGAACACAACTCAGAACAAAACTCATTAGTATCAGGTTGGTACTACTAAGCTGAAAACTAACAGTTTATGAATGAACCATCAACAAAATAACCCATTTTGTACATCATACGGGCACTAATTGATGGGCATTCATAAACATTTATGATCAATGAAATGTCCAGGCACTAGAGTTTCTTTTGTTATTATCATTGTTGAAAATCAATTAACTTTGTAGTATTAAAGGGTGGAAAATATCAAAAGTTAAAAGTTTAGAGGCAAGATTTAACATTTGCTAAAAGAGGAAAACAGAAAAAATGGGTTAATAAGATGCCACGTCAAATTACCCCCGTTTCATGGCTACAATAGAAAGATTAGCATATTCGTGGCACACAAAAGAAAAATTAAAAGTTGAATGCCTACAAAAGAAAAACGAGAAAAATTCGATGCATTTTAGACCATTAGCCCTTAAGTATATGCCTACATATGAGACCTAAAGTTATGCATACTTCATACATCTTTTGCAAGTGTTTTACACATCTTCTTTCTCATCACTTTTCACCGATCAAAATTTTAAATCCATCAATCACATTTGTAGGTATCCCAAATAGGCATACATTTCATTTTTCTTAGCCATTGTACTTATAACTACGTTATCAAACACAAATAACCGCTGCTGTGTCGTCAATCATAAATTTCTCAAATAATTTTTGTCGACAGGCCAAATAAAAATCGGTTTTTCGAAAAATTGAAAGCGCGTACAAAGCACGCGTTCAAATTATAATTGGGGCCACCTGAATGTTATTGATTATTCCCAAATACTGTATATTTAACATTCTATTCAACATTTCACACGGTTAAAGACAAGATCCAAAAAAGTAAACAAAAAACCGTAATTCCATCGTAGCTGTTGTTGGTGGTAATTAATAAATCAGTTGTAAGAAGAAGAAGAGAAAGAATGTGGCATCTAAATATGAAGAACAAGACATGGGGGACTCTGAAGAGAAGCACGGGATACAAGGAATAGGAACCATGGATTCATAAAATGATCGTTGACACGTTATTGTTATCTTTACTAGGTCTGCTTTATTTTTTTTCTTTTATATATTTATTGTTTTGTCTTTGTGTTAGTATACTAGTTTCACATAAATTTGTTTGTTGTTAGGAAAAAGTTAGGGTAATGTTCCAATATTTTAAAGTACCATGTTTACGGGAAGGTTTTGTCGGAAATGGGTATGGATTTATAGTGATAGGGAGAATATTTATGAATTTTAGGTATGGTTTACATAGCCTTGGCAATATGTTATTGTTTTGTATGTTTAGGCATACCGGTTAGGCATGTCAATCGGTGCTATTGACTTTTGGGTTATTCAAGTATTGCATATTGGTGGTTAGAGTGAAAGTGTGAAACCATATGTTTGCATGTGGCTTAATAAAGATACGGACCGTAGATAGCCGGATATTTTCTGGCATAGGGGACTCGAGGTTTTTATTATAGGTTTAGTTTATATGCTGTTTATATAATGATATGGAAATATCCAGAATTTATGCATAGCCGATACCTGTGTTTTGGGTTCTTGCACTTGTGTCGACTTTAATGATATGTTTTGACTCGTGCCCTCTTTATGTTCCGTATTATAGAAAAACTAAGACAATGCTCATTTGGCACATCAGGCGTGCTAACAGTAAATAAAGGCCTCTTTTTATCAATTAAATTAGATCGCGTGAATTCTTGACAAGAAGAAAACCTCAAAGCACTTTGGCCTCATGGTGCAATTTCTTTTAGAAATGTAGATGTGAGAAAGTAACTTGTCCCCTATGGGCCTTGGTTATGCACAGTTATTTAGATGCGGATTCTTGCACTCTAATGCAATTAAGGAATTCTATTACTTAGTAAAAAGAAGTGAAAATGACAGATATTTATGTTTTCTTAATATGTTTAGGATCGATGTCTAGCTGGACTAAATCTATATTTATTACATTCTCTGTTAATTAAAATAAGGTGACTCTAATGAATAAGCGCAAAATAAGGGGCAAAAAGCGCAAAACAAAACTGTTATTTTTGTTGTATGTTATACCTTAAAGAGGAATTGGGTTTGCCAACGTGGAAGTTAGTTGCCAGTCTAAGGAGGCCTTTACTTGCTTGGTGTGTGGATAAAACTAAGGGTAACGTAATATTTATAGCGTAACAATTAGCCTTTTCATGGATTTTGTTCATTTTTGTGAATGTAATTGTCAGGAATAATTATGATATTGTAGTATGTTGACGCAACTCCCTAGCATTATTAGACTCAACTTATTAAAAGTTTTTTTATGTTATTTTTGTTAAAAACAAGTTATATGATGGTATAGGATTGTATATTGTAACTTTGCAGTAAAGAAGTGATTATTGTTACAAATTTTATTTATTTAGTTTCATGTTCTAAGTGAATATTTTGTGATATCTGACTTGTTTTTATGATGATGTGGCATTTCTCCTTTTAGGGAGCTGAGCATAAGCTTTTGGCATTCTCTGCAGCTTGGTCTTACTTTAGGAATGTTCCCTATAGTGGTCTTATGCTTTTTATTCAACTCGGTTCATGCTTTATATATTGAATTGCAGTTCAGTTTATGTGTCCAAATAACCCATTTCTACTTTTTTAATAATAATCTAGGTTAAAATATAAAATAAATAATTTGGTGCATTTTTGTAATCACATAGCCGGAATAAAGGTTGCATAGCAATTAGTGACTAGAAAAAGAAAAGTTTTGACTGTTGACTAATAAAGCCAAGGTTTTGAATGACGCATGTGTTGTGGTTGCATTTTGCTTTTATTTCCCGTGAACATTTGTTTTTTTGCTTTATTAGGTTCAGATGCTTGTGCTTTGTATTGTTAAGAATGTTGAATGACAAGAGTCCTTCACATTTGCTTTTATTCCTGAAACGTGAACGATGTGTTGTGGTCTTTCACCTTAAAAGGGAGTTGGGGAGGAAATCTTTCAGATATTTTGGGGGATTTATGAGTTATGGAGGGATTCAGGGTATCTCTAATTGATCTAAATGAAATCCATTTGACAAATAATTCTGACTAGGAAGTTCGAGCTATTCTTTTTAAGTCCTGTTATAATTATATTTGACTTAAATAAAAAATCAGATATCCCTTCTTAGATTTGTCCGTTTCTTCGGCATATCCACCATATCTTCAGTTTTCCAGTTAGCTCATGGAGTTTTAAGACCTATTTTTACTAGTAACAGCATGGTTTCTTAGAACATGCATTGTAATTGATTTTCAGGACGCAACAGATTTCTGACATGCCATCACTAAGACTTCCTTAGGAAATAAGTTCCCATTCTCTGATAAATGTCTCACGTGGACATTTAATTTTTTTTGCCAAAAAACAAATTTGTCGGTTGAGGGATTAGCGTGAGGCGTTTTGAGACTTAAGTGTCACATTTATAACCAAAGAGCTTATGCTTCAAAATGGAAACATATAATTTCAAATAAACAGTTTTTGAGAACATGCTGCTCAACCACTCTTGATGCACAAATAGAGTAGTGAATGAGGCCGACTTCCACTATCGAAAATCAATGTTTCTTCACGCTGAATTTATGCATATCGACTGAAAAACAATGTTCTTGGCACTACTCGTGAAACTGAGGATACTTAGGGGCCTGGGTCTTATATGTTTGAATACGAAAAAAAGATTAATAGGAACTACTGCTAAGAACACTAAAAAGAAAGCTTGTAGTAGTTACTAATTAATCAGGTTAAAATTGACAATAAACCTCCCATGCGGAAAGGAAAAAATAAATTAGTTCTGATGCTGCATCTATCATAAATCTGGTATTTGAAAACATAAGACTCTTCGGATAGATTTTATAATTTTCAAGAATTCCATGTTACCAATTTTGGATATCTGATATACTGTTTAAGTGGATTAAAAACATAGCAAAGTTTTTTTAGTGAAGGGGCTTGTTTATATGATCAAAACTTCATCGATGTAAACATTGTATATCCGTCACTTGCAACTTGGTACTTCTCTTTTGGACAAAACATTTGTCATGCAAATTCCTTTGCTACCAATGTGCCATTTAAAGGAACAGTTAAAGATAATTTCTAACAACTAATACTGTCGGAAATGGCTCTTGTGAGGTCCATATTTTAGAAGCCATCATAAACATTTTTACAAGGAAATAACCACTCAAGTGCCTAGTGCAAAAGGGCTTGGGGTATATCACTCTAAAATGTGTGAGGTCTCAAGCTCAATTCCTTGAAGTGGCCACGCCAACCTCCTGAAAAGGGAGGACTTTACCTGGTTTGAGTCTGTTTGGTCTTGGGTTCAAACCCCATGGGTTAGTCGGACAAAAGGTCGGAAACCATGGTTACCCAAAAAAAATAAAAATACATACCAAGGAATATGGCTGCTATAAATATGTGAACTAAAAACAGCGACTCTAAGTAAATGAGAAGTGGAAACATTATTAATACAGTTGTTATCGATGATGATACCCATGACCTGAGTTATTGTAGAAGTTCCAACTTCCAAGTTCCTGAAAGTCACAATCTTTGCTATACTTATTAATATTCTTTTTTATGTTAATATCACCTGTGTGCTTCCAGAGGTCCAGAGATTAGTGAGGTCATGTGAGTTTGGTTGTGCCTGAACTCTTTCTACATTTAGAATAGTACGAGTTTATCTTAAAAGGATCATTCGTTAAAAAAGAACACCTATTCTGCTATGAATATACCCTACAAGATAATACGATTTTGATATTTTGTATGTACGACACATTGGTAACCCTTTTTTTTCTCAACAGGAGTGACTGTGTTTCTCTGTGCGCTGGCTATAGCAATTCTTGGGAACTCTATTAATGCTGCAACTGTCATGCTGGCAAATTTTGTTGCTACACCAATAGAGCTGAGGTCAAGTCTCATTATCTTTTCTAACTCGCATTTCTTAATTTTCTGCGTTGTTGCTGCCTATGAAAAATGGTTCAAGTTGTCAACTTTTGGGCAAAGTAATCATGTTGACTTTTGTCATTAAAGGTTACACTTAG
>BQNB010156292.1:0-15284 GCA_026074375.1 Tanacetum coccineum | reverse complement strand
GAACTCTACTTCGTGGAAACGAACTATCAACTTGCAGACATCCTCACCAAAGCATTACCAAGAGAAAGGTTCGAATTTCTTCTTCCGTGCCTAGGCATGAAGAGTTTGACCCCTGAAACTCTTAAACGCCTTCAAGAAGGAGAGGATGAGTAAACCAAATGCCTTCGTGTATCCTTTGTACATAGTTTACAAAATAAATAAAAAATTAAAATTAATAATAATAATAATAATAATAAATAAAATACTTAGGAAATATTTTAAGTCATTTGGAATTACTCAAAGGCTTGCAATTACTTCAAATTGCAACCCGGTTTAATGTCTGGGCATGGATTACTTTATATCCATGCTTTATGGGAGTATAGTAAAACAATGGTCACGGTAGAGCTGTTCGCCTGATCTTTTCATCTCAAACATCGACAACAGCTCTTTCAAAAGAAAACGGGTCGTTGTTTGAGGGGGAGAGTAAATGTGAAAAATCTAAGGGGTTCTAAAAAGACTGTTGGAGGCTATGAAAGTGTAATTATAAGATGGTGGTTGTATTCTAATGGGTTAATATTTGAAGGGGAGTTAATTAATTTTAACTCAAAGGTCCAAAGTTATCTATTGTTGTAATGATTAGGGTGTAAAAAGCATTTGCTCTTTGTTTCCTAGCCTTATTAACCAATAGGGACTAAGTTGGCCAATTGCCTAATCTTAGAAATGCCTTAGAAATACTTAAAACAAGAAATAAAAGAAGATGGAAACCAAAGGGACTAAATCTGCCAAGTATGTAACTTAGGAGTATAAAAGGGCGGCGAGTTGCCATTTGGTCAAAACCTTCGAAAACCAGTCAAAGAAAAAAAACACACACACACACTCGCAACTCGCCGCCAAGAACCAAGTCTCAAATCGCCGATTTCCAGTGTTTCGAGCAAAGGTATGTATCGGTCCTTAATCTATATCATTTATTTAGTGTGTATATCAAAGGAATCGAATGAAATCACATTAAAAAGTGTAGAAAAATAGATCTAGGGTCGTTTTAAGATGAGTACACCAATGTAGTGATGTATGGTGTGATCTAGTTGCTGGGAAGTGTTCATAAGGTATATATTAATGAGTTTTGATGTGTGGTTTTCTATCTCAAACATTAGTGAGTGAGTTACCTTTGATTCTTAACGGCGGGTTGTAGTTTAAAAAGTAGATATATGTGTGTTTGATGTAAAGAATGGTAGCAATGTATATCTATAGCATAGGAATGCCTTAGGAAGTGATTAGTATTGAAATAGGAGGTGCGGGGTTTGAATCTTAAGAAACCGGCCCGAATGGCGAGTTGCGTGTATTTCTTAACGGCGAGTTGGTTATTTTATTATTTATTAATAAATTACTCAACCCGCTGGTTGCCTAAACGGCGGGTTGACAAACCAGCGGATTGACAACAGCGAGTTGCCTAAACGGCGGGTTGACAAACCAGCGGATTGACAACAGCGAGTTGCCTAAACGGCGGGTTGACAAACCAGCGGATTGATCAACAGCGAGTTGCCTAAACAGCGGTTTGACTAACGGCGGGTTGCCTAACAGCGGGTTGCCTAACAGCGGGTTGCCTAACAGCGGGTTGCCTTATGGCGGGTTGTCTAACAACGGGTTGTCTAAACAGCGAGTTGCCATAATTTTTCTATTATTTTAATCCAACAGGTAAACCGCCGTCTCTCGGCGGTTTGGTCGAATATTTTTATTCATTAAAATATTCAACCCACTCCTTTTCGTGGCGGTTTGCTCAATTCTCCTAACGGCGAGTTGGCATTCTGCCTGGCAGCGATTTGGGCTAAGTTTCAGAGTTTGGCCCATTGTGCCCAATAATCTATCAAGGCCCCTTCAAATGACCCAGTTGCTTTTCTAAAACCCCATCCGGGCTTAGTTAATAAGTAATTGATCCTGTTGGTTAATTAGTAGATTTTAATCAAACCAGAGTTACAACTGTTTTAATCAATCGCGCAGTTACATGACTTTTATCAATGCTAACGTTCTCTCTAACTTCGTTTCTCTGCAATGTTTGTCTTCTTTGTTAAATGCTCTTTTGCAGAATACGATGGCAGAACAAAATGTTCCCGCTCAACCTCCTACAAGAACAGATGAGCAGATTGTACCTCGCTCTCAGTGGTTAACAATCGGGAAAAGCAACCTACTTTTCAATGCACAAAAGATTCAAAAGAACCCCATCTTTCAGATATCAGTGGACATCCTGAGTAATACCAACTTCTTCCAAGCATTCACTGCCTCAGCAAATGTTCCTGCTATCTACCTGCAACAGTTCTGGAAAACAATGTCATATAACGAGAAGACTGGGGTTTATAGTTGTCAAGTTGATGAACAATGGTTCGATCTAAGTGCTGATCTTCTCAGAAAGGCATTAGCGATTACTCCTGTCAACCCAACTCACCCATTTGAGTTACCTCCGTCTGGTGACACGGTGATTGATTTTGTTAATGAGCTGGGATATCCTGAACCTGTAGAAATTGTCTCCAGTATACGGACGAATTATGTGTATCAACCTTGGAGGGCAATTCTATCCTTGCTCAACCAGTGCTTGACAGGAAAGACTTCTGGCAGTGACAAACCCAGACACCCAGTTCTGCAAATGCTGTGGGGAATCGTCACTCAAACTAATGTTGATCATGCAGAGCTGATATGGGAAGAGTTTACTCAAGGGATCCAGACATTTTTCTCACACAAAGCAAGCCACAAAGCCAGTCTGAAGAACCCAAAGAAGAAAGTAACTCCTCTCCTCATCCCTTATGGACGGTTTTCCAAAGTGATAATCTATTACTTGGCAAGTAATAACAACATCCATCGACGTCCTGATTCTGCTGTTCATCACACTGGAGATGATTATATCTTAGGAAATCTCAAGTTTGTCCCTAAAGGTGAGTCAGTTGAAGTGTTTGGAATGGCAATTCCCGATCCCCTGATAACTGAAGCCATTCAACAATCCTCTTATTATCCCAAGTATCTGGAAATGGTTGCTGAGAATACAAAGAAAACCCCTCAAGAAAGTGCAAGCGTGCAACCTGCAACAAAGCGTGCTACACCCAAAAAGCCTACAACCACCACACCAGTCAAACAAACCAAGCCAGCTCCTCCTCCGACAAAGAAACCTTCCAAGCGTAAGCTTCCACAGAAAGTTAGAAAGGGAAAGCCCACTTTCCAACTTGTTGACGAAGATGATGAAGCTCAACAAAAATCTATTCCTCAAGAAGAAGGTAATGATCCTGATCTCGAACTAGCTAAGAAGTTGAGTTTGGAAACACATCAAGAAAAGGGAGAAGGAGAAGGTGATGATGCTGACTTGGAACGAGCTATCAAGCTTAGCTTGGATCCAGCCTTTCTGCCACAAGGTCGGGCACCTGTTGGAGGAGTAACAATCAGGGACCCAGTATCAGAAACAACTTCCAAACTGCATGAAGTAGTAGGCAAGGGAAAGGCCGTTGTAACTGAAGAACAAGTAGCTCATTCCCTGATCAATCTGTCAAAGAAGAAAAGATCTACTGATCAGTTTATCCTTGTTAGGCGTGATCAAACTCCTCCTGATTCAACAACTGGACCCTCTTCTCAACCTGATGATGACACATCAGAGAAAGTGATCCATGAATCTTCATCAACGTCTGATTCAGAAAGAACTGAAAGTGAAACAGAAGCCGCTGCTCCTAAAGGTGACAAGGATCAAGATGACGTAGACACGTCTACAGTAACATCAAGAGTAAGCATTCCTGTATCAGACCCTGAACAAGCACATGAGGCTCTGGCTGGACCAGACCCAGAGCCCATGAAAGAAGACCAGACTGGATCAGAC
This sequence comes from Tanacetum coccineum, assembly GCA_026074375.1. Lineage (NCBI taxonomy): Eukaryota > Viridiplantae > Streptophyta > Magnoliopsida > Asterales > Asteraceae > Tanacetum > Tanacetum coccineum. The sequence goes on along the minus strand of BQNB010156292.1, from coordinate 11,458 downwards.
TCTGGAAAATTACATGTGTCTCTTGCTGGACCAAACCCTGAGCACATGGATGATGATTTCCTCGCTACAGCCTACCCAAAGGTTCATGAAAACCTGAAGCTCATAACAGACGAACGTGTCATCGATGATAAACCAGAAAGTCAGTCTGGTTCTATGTCTTCCATGAAAAATCTCGATGACACTTTTAACTTTGGGGATCAATTTCTTCATGACAAACCAACCGAAGATGATCAGGAGAAATCTAAAGTTAGAGAGGAGTCTGATTCCACCATACCTGATTCAAGTCATCAGACAGTAACTTCAACTCCTCCAATGATTGCTCCCTTCACAGAGGTCTCATCTTCTAAGCCGTCATTACTGGTCACTCCTCCACCAATCAACACGGAAGCTACAACAATCACCACATCTCTCCAGATATCACTCCATCATCGCCCTACAGCAAGAGAGGCAAGATAGAGCAAGAGATGTCTGAAGTAAAGAAACTGATCACTCTGCTGATGTTTTTGGCTTCATTAAATCGCCAAGTGTACCTACGGTTGTTGATAAATATTTAGGAACAAAACTTGATATGCTCTCCTTAGTCTTGAAACACACACTGCAGATTTTAATCGAGAAATACTCTGTGCTGCTGCACCAGAGTCTGATCAAGAATCAAGAATCTGAAAGAGTCAGAAGAGATAATCAAAATCCAAAAGAACAAGGTGAGGAGAATCCAAGAGTCCAAACTTAACTCCATCAGGACAACTGATAAAGTTACTCTGGAAGAATTTGATCTAAAGAGTGCTCTCTTCAAACACATGAATAAGAACAAGACTACAAATAGAAATCCTGCCAACTACCATCTATACCATGCTCTTATGGAAGCATTAATAGCAGATGAAGATGCCATGGATAAGGAAGTCAAAGACAGTGTTAAAGACCACAAAAGAAAAGCATGGACAGAGGATGATATGAAGACGAAGATGAAGATGAAGGCCCTTCAGCTGGATCAAAACCAGGGTAAGTCAGCATAAAGGATAAGACACTATCAGGTGCTTCTGGGTCAGCTCAACCTCATACAAAAGATGATGAGCAAAGTTTGAAGAAACTACGGGAGTCTGATGCATCTGCTTCCAAACAACATCCAGCTCTTACCTCAACTGGATGGCAGATCACTGACACAAGAGATGCTGTTGTTGACTCTTCGATGCACAGATCTGATCCCGAATCAGAACATTCTGAACAATCCTCAGATGACATTCCAATGCAGGAGAATGGCAAGTCCTCAGATCTTGGACTCCGATAATGCTCACATTCCCAAGGTGTCGACCACTACGTGGTTTAAGCCGATTCCTGAAGGCGAGAGACCAGCTACACCTGAACCAGAATGGACCATTCCCCCGAATGATTTCCCGGAACCAGAGAATAACTGGGCAAATACATACGCCACAACGTATCAAGTTCCCGCGAAGAACAAGCTTCAAAGGAAGTCGTATGATATTGGGTTCCAAACATTAAATGTTCGCTAGACGAAGCAGAGAGAGAAGAAGCTCTGCAAAGCTGATTTAGAAGGTCCAGCTTTCAACCTTGTTAAAGCCTTTCATAAGAACATGCGCCTTTCTTAATTTCAGAGGATTAATGCCATAAGCTGGCTGACGAATAAGGATGATTTTAGGGATAAACCAGAGGGTCATCAAAAATAACTTCGAAATATCTATGAACACTGCCCTTCAGGAGACCACCAGTCAGGTATACTAAGTCAACATAATGTGCTTCTCAATAAGGGAACAGATAATCTTCTTGACAGGTGACAAAGAGCGAAAACATTGCCTTATCCCCCCCCCCCCCCTATATCCAAGCACAAAAGCCGCACGTTACCTAGACATAGACTTGAAGAATTAGTTCCATTCTATATGGGTAAAAGTAGAACGCGGTATATGACAAAGTAGCGCCTAAGGTCATCACACACTATAGTGGTTTAGAAGAAATGAATTCTACATCAACAAACACAGAGACCCTCATCGGAAGCAGTAAAGGGAACCCTAAATGGCGAATTCCGTCATGGAGGAAACAAGTGTCCAAGGTATCTAAAAATATGTAATACAACTACCTAAAGAGATATAATTCTATCCGCCCGAGCTGATTACAAATAGTACAAATGTCGAAAAGGATTTCAAAAAATCTACATCCAAATGACTTTGAAGAATATGGTTCCTACACATATTCAAGAAAAGCTCAACAATCTGCCACAAACCACAAGACTAGTCTTCACACGGCAGTCAAAATTGTGGATAATAAACCCGGTAATCAGGAAATTTATGTGGGAGACTATGCAGCTCGGGATTGAGCAAGTTATCAACAAGATCAACATTGAACGTCACAAAATAGATGCAGCCGACTATTACTTCAAAGAAGATTATACGAATATCCCTAGCCAAAGCCGATTACTACAAGACAAAAATGATCTCAAAAAGTTATGGAGGCGAATGAGCTGCACAAGTTTTAGTTATGTTGGGGGGGGGGGGGGGGGTTGGGGGTAAAAGGAACCATTGTCAACAAACCCAGAGCAGTAATCTACAGAGACAGGGATGATAATAAGAAGATGATGAGAATAGATGAGATGCATAAGTTTAGCGATGGAACGTTGATGAGAATTCGGGACAAGCTAGATTTCATGGTGAAAGATTTTAGGCTGTTCAAATTCAATAAGGGCATGGAGACCAGGAAATGGACTGAGGACGAAAAAAGAAGGAGTGAAGACTTTATCGAGGTGATTGAGAAAAGACTAAAGATCAGGAGAATCTTTCGAAGTCTGGAAAGCTTTGTCGGTGGACAACTAAGAGATATTGACTACAGACTGATCATCAGAACAGTGTGACATCGTCACTCCGACACTAAGGTCAATATTATCTTATTGTGAATAATTTATCTTGTACAATATAAGTAAAAAAGTAGTATATCTTTTGATGATTATGTGTAGGAATAATCTATGTCCCTCAACGATTGAGGGAGATCATTAATATGTTTCATACACGACTTGTGAATAATTGGCACATTTTTCTCCAAATTTTTTAACATATTTAAATCAATTGATATCCAAAATATCAAAGGGTTTAAAAATTTTAATAAGGGGAGAAAATGTGATTAAAATTTGTGAATATTAAAAAATGTGATTATTAAGACTCGTGTGTATACTCCGCCCAAACGTGCTAAACAATTTTGAATACCGATGCACATTTTGAGGGAGAGCGTTTTGGAAAAGTAAAAACAATCGAGGTACAAAACGCTTTGATATTTATATCATAAGTACCTTAATTGAATTTTTCAATTGGTTTTATGGAGAGGAGAACTGTACCAAAAGACTGACCATGTATTTTACATTATCGGAGATATAAGGTTGGTAAGGTTAGGTACAAGTTCCAATGATCCAGCCAGAACCGGAGGGATCTGCCCAGGGACAATCCACTAGTTACTGTAGAAGTCCATAGGTATGACATTAAAAAGGAGAAAAAGTGAGAATAAGGGAATAGTGCCGACTGAGATGGAGCTAGTACTGGAATAAACCGAACAAGGTTTTAGTTATGAAGTCTTGGTTAGCACTGAAGGGGTTGAAGGATTAAAAAAAATAGTAAGGATAAAGGGTGTAAAGAAAGAAGCCCTCTATACACTTAGGCAGAAACCGGGTCAATACATATGCTGCCAGAATCACTAAGATGATTGCTGACATTGAAGACCGACATCATAGACCCAGTGATGCAATGCACAACCCTCCCTAGCCACTCAGAATCTCTCAAAAGATTTCTATTTCGGAGACTAAACACATAATCTATTGACTTTCTCACTTCAAGTTAGTTGATATTGAAAAGGTGGCAGTCAGCTCCAGCCTTCGATCACTAAAACCAAAACGCACTATCGAGTCTAGAGCCAAGAGATCATCAATTAATCTCGTTAGGACACATTGCCAATTCTCTTGTCTTTCACACACTGTGGAAACAAGTCTATCCTAAGAGTCCTACGCATTATCCTTGTGATATTGCCAGAACATCCGAGTGAAACAAAGGTTTTTCACAATGAAGATGGAAATCCTGCTAGAGCCAACATCAAACAAGCTCTTGGTAGGTGACTTGTGCGATTCTACAAGAATCAAACTTGTGTCAACTGGAAAGAAATGATGGTGCGATTCTACGTGAATCAAACTTGTTCCAGTATAAGAATTGACGGTTATTGATCATTTGACAAACAATCAAAACTCTCGAAGTGTTACAAAATATTTTCATAAGAAACACTTAGACTGATTTTTCAAATCAATTTTCTCTTTATTACTAACTGTTTCATTACAGGATAATTTAAAGATGGAGATGGAGATGGAAATACCCAGTATCAGAAATATCAAGTGAATAACCGAATGCTCAGACACGACCTACACTTGTTATGAAGTTATGAAAGATCTCATAAAGGTGTCAAAGCTTCAGCAAGTGCACAAGATGGCGATCCATTACAAGATGATGTAAGATTATGTTTGGGTGATGATCTCAAGAAAGCTCAAGATCACAATCAAAGACAAGTCAAAGATGAATCAAAAGATCACTACCCCAAATGTACAAGATATCAAATGTCTACGAGCTAACGACTGAAGTGATTAAGTTTAGTATTTTCAGGGGTGACCTCCCTTAGGGGGAGATTGTTAGATATTAGAAAAAGACTCGGTCACCCCGTGTATTTTACTGTTTATTACAGCTCGTAGTTTAATAGCTAATCGTATGATTTTCGGTTTTGAACCGGGTACTAAAACCTAGTTCTTTGTAAGAACTATATATACCTCTTCCAACTTTGGAAGAGGTAGCTAGTCATTATTCATTTACACTTTAACACATACACTCTCTTACTAGAAAATATCTCTCTATGTGTTTCTCTCTCTAGAAACTAGCCAAATCCAAGAATCATCATCTGGGCTGTGAAATATGATATCCTACACCTCTTCTAGGTGAGAGGTTTTGGGATCCTCTTGAAAGCCTGCACAAAGGCAAACACTAAACATGATATCGGTTTTACTTGCCGTTAAGTATAATAAACTACCTATCATGCCTCTATATTTGGTATTATCTACGGACTCACCGTCTTTGTCTCTCGTGAGTTTTGTTTTTGTAGACATAGGGGTTTTCATTGGCTTAGAGTCTTTTAGTCCAAATTTCTTAAGCATTTCCTTAATATATTTTGATTGATTAAAAAATATTCCATCATCTAATTGTTTTATTTGTAATCCTAAGAAAAAATTTAGTTCCCCCATCATACTCATTTCAAACTCATCATGCATGCTCTTGGCAAAGTCATCACATATTTCTTGACAAGTTGATCCGAATATAATGTCATCAACATATATTTGGACAATAATAAGGTTGGAGTCTTTCTTTTTAGTGAAGAGTGTGTAGTCAATTGAAGAGGATGAGGTGTCTTTTGTGGATGGAGTTTTAGAGGGTGCATTGGGAGCACTAGGAGAAAGATGGGGTTATAGTGTCTTCATTTGTCAAGTCAATGAAGAGTTGTTTTGGTGGTATGATGGTGAGTTTTGGTCTCTTTGATGGTTTAGAAATGGAAGCTTTTGGTGATGCCATGGAGGTTGATAATGGTTAGTGTATGATGAGGAAGATGATGTGTTGGTGATGATCATTTGGAAAGGAGTTTGTTTCATCCATAGTGGTTTAAGACTTTTCCGATGCAAAACTAATCCTACTTCTATGTTAATTATTATCCACTAACTCATTTTTCTTCGTCTACGTGAGTTCGTGGCCATAGAAGATTTCCATTTTATAGTGGTTCATAGATAATCCATGTGAAAGAATGGTTCCTAATGAACAAATTCTTTTAAAAACTAGAAAACCAACAAATGACATTTCTAGTGACTACCATATTTCCTATCTATCACTAATACTAAGTATATCATATACCAATCTATAATTTACGTAATTAGAGAGTGAGACGTACCTTAGCCTTCAAGAGAAATTACTTTAAAATCTTCAAGGTAGCAAGCTTTAAGGATGAGGATTTATGGAAATCCTATATGAGTTCTTCAATTTGTTTGACGAAAGCCAAAGGATGCTTGTAGATGATTAACCTCGGAAGATATGATGATTTAGCCATTTGGTCCCCATCGTTTCATGGGTCCGAAGTTATTGTTTCCGAACATGTTTTGCATTTGATTCGAACACATGCACGGTGAACATCTTCCACATTGAGTAAAGCTTGGTTGGTGTGAATGATTCCACATTGTGTGATTAGTGTTAGAGTAATTTCGTCTACCTTGGTCTCTCCTAGGTTGAGGTGTTTTGGAACGAGGATGAGAGTTTTCTTTTCTTCTCGGAGGAGGTATTTTAGACCTCATTGTGGGTTTAGTAAATCCGACTTTGGGTTTTAAGGAAGGTTTGTAAAAACGTTTTACCTCATCATCACTTGCAATAGGAATTTTAGTATTGTTTATAAGTATAAATTTTGGTTTTGAGTTTGGGTTTGATTCTATCAATTTTTCTTTCTACTTGACTTCTTGAGCTCTTACAGAATTTACTTGTTTGGTTTCGCTAGGTGACCCTTTGGTAAAATTAAATCCTAAACCGAATTTATCTCTGGAAGGTTTTTGAGAATTTATTATTTTCTTAAGTGAGTGACTACTATCATTAAATTGATTTAGCATAGATATTTCTTTTCTAAGCTTCTCATTTTCAAACTTAAGGTCTTGACATAATTTGCATTCTTTATTTACGTCCTTATCTTTTTCTAACCTAGATAATTTATCTTTGAATTCTAGAACTTCATTCTTTAATTCTATTTTAGCTTGTTTAAGAGTTTTATTTTTAGCCATGATTTTTAGTCCTATTTTGCATAGTCTGCTATATTCACTATCTAAGTCATTTTCATCTAATGATGATTGGTTATCACTAAAGTATTCGGTTTCGAAAAGTACATCATTTGAAGCTTTAGCCATAAGGCACTTTTCTTCCTTTGTCTTCTCCTCTTCATCTTCGTCCCTATCACTCCAAGATCCTCCAATAAATGCTCTTTGATCGTTGTTCTTTGGCGGCTTTGAACATTCTCCAATGAGGTGATTTGGATCACCACATCTAAAACATTTTCTTTTACTTTTATCATAACCATCATTTCTACTTCTTTGGAATGTTTTTCTATCGCCTCGTGGTTGTCTTACAAATCTTCCTCGTCTCTTGAAGAATTTATTGAGTTCCTTTACGGCCATATCATACTCTTCGTATTCACTATCAGAGCTTGAGCTATCTTCATCACTTACTTCCTTTTTCACCTTTAATGCAAGAGATCTACTTTATTCTTTCTTGCCTTTGACCGTTTCGAAATCTTTCTTTATTACTTCTTCATAAACTTTCAAGTTTCCAATTAGTTCGTCAAGAGGTAAGGTTGTTAGATTCTTTGATTCTTCAATCGCCGTGACTTTCGCGCGCCATTTTGGATGTAATGCCCTAAGAAATTTCCTAACACAATTCTTGCTAGAAAAACCTTCATCAAGTGCTTTTAGACTAGTAATAATAGTGTTAAATTTAGCAAATGCATTATCTATTGACTCCTCTTCCGGAATCATAAATTGTTCATATTGTTGAACAAGAAGATCTATTTTGTTAGCTTTGACTTGATTATTACCTTGATGAGTGATTAATAAAGTATCCCAAATTTCTTTTGCGGTTTGACACATAAAAATTCTTTCGTATTCTTTACGTGGCAAAGCATTATAAATTACCATTTTAGCTTCATTATTTTTTGCAAGTTTCTTTTTAAGATCATCGTTTTGTTTATGAAAAGGTACAACTTCATCCTTTTTAGTTTCGGGATTATTTTGAATAGGAGGAAAATCACCATCGGTAATAACATGCCAAAGATCTAGATCTTTTGACTTCACATAAGTTTCGAATCTATTTTTCCAATAAATAAATCCATCACTTTCAAATAGTGGTGGTCTTTGCATAGATTGCCCTTCTAAATATTTTTCCGATTCCATAGATCGATTCAAGTTTTAAAATACAATTTATTTTAAAAATCTTGTTTCAAGTTTTAAAAAATATAAATTTATTTAAAAATCTTGTTTTATCGTTGCTCTTGATACCAATTGTGGAAAAACTAGAAGGGGGTGTTGATAGTGTACCGCTTTTTTTATTTAAGTTTTAAAGTGTATATAAACAATTCTAGATTCTAATCTTTATGTGAATTTCAACACTTGCCACAATATGAACAATATACTTATCTAAACATTCAATAGAGATAGTATAAAAAAATAATGTAAGACAGAGTTAAGTGTAAGAACAATAAAACACAATGCGAATATGAGATAGATTTATAGTGGGTTCGGTAACGAAAGCACATATTCCTCGCCCAAACTCCACTCCTGAGCATCCTAACTCGACGAGTTTTCGTCACTATGTCAACAAGCTCCTTTATGGCGGAGAAACTTACAAAACTTTCGACTTATCTTGATTTATGTCCACTAAGCTAGATGTCGAGATTCTAATCTTAGCTAGAACCAGTCTACCACAACTTTATACTTCACTAACACAACTTGACTTCAAAGACTTGATCACGAACTATACAACTTTTCCACCTTAGTTTTCTTCACACCACTACTTTACTAAACCACTACTATAATCATACCTAACTAACACTATTAGGAAATATCACCAAGATCTAACTATATCTTACAAACCAATCTCCAACGATCTAAAACTATTTACTTTACAAGATCTTACAAATGATTGTACAAGTTATATGTTATGGATGCATTAAGATTGGCAACAACACACCAAAGGTGTGATAATACTTATCACTTGATGAATGGAAGTTATTCTTCTCTTGCACTTGAGGAATTGAGCTTGGATCAATTGAAATAAAGCTTTATGATTAAATCGATCAAGGATTGTTCATAGAGATGTGTGAGCTGTTTTTAGAACAGAAAGAATGAGTGCAAAAAAGGTAAGAAAAATAGTGGGAAAAGTCCTGTATTTATAGGCAAACAAGAGGAGCGTCGTTCTATGGGTGGTCCCTTAAAATAGGTGGGCGGTCCCCTTAAAATTATAGGGGGCAGCCCTTGTATTTAACGGGGATTCGCCCTTGACTGGGCGCTCCGCATTTTGTCCTTTTTGTATGTATAAGGAGAATTTTCTGGAACTTTTCTAGCTGTTTTAGGTTCGAAAATTTAAATTTCAAAATGTTTATTTTGAATAAACATTTCTTTTAATTGTAGAAAATGTTTTGTAATGTTTATAAAATGTTTAGAACATTTTATACAAGTGTGAAGTTGAATAAAAATTTTCTTTGATCATAAAATGCATTAAGCATTTATTTATTCATACCTCAAGTGATTAAATTTTCGAAATAAAAATTTACTATTAATTACTTGTTTACGTTTAATTTTACATTGAACGTTTTTATATTTTTGTGATTATCAAAACGTAAAGATGTGAAAAATATTTGTAATGTTTTTAAGCATTATTTCTATCAACACAGGTTCAACTAACTTTCTAATGGGAATCCACTTAAGACCAACCTGAGTAAAGATTCTACCCGTGGGATTTCCATGTAAGACCATATCTAGGAGGCGTTGTTTTCAGATACACAACGGAAGACTTATTTGGAGAAAACTTTTGTCCTATGGGGATCTGTCTGTCATGTTTTTTAGAATCATATTTCTTTTCTACAGGTGTATATCTCTTTGTCGTCTTATGGGATTGTGTATCCTTTTTCGGTGCAGAGGCACGAGAATGTACCTTTGAGAGGTATTTTATGATGCACTCATCGTGATTTGCACTGTAAATGCACTTTTTGCATGTAGGACATGCCAAATCTTTTGACTTCAAGAAAGGCTTTTGATTCCTAGGTGGTTCTGCTATGTTAACAGTTCTATTCGATACACGACTACTCATGGATGGTGGCTAATTCCTAGGTTGTTGATTAAAGTTCCTAAGTTTCAGTTTGTTACCAATAGGAGTGTTTGGTAATCTAGCAGATTGTTGCACACTAAGTTTGGTATTCAAGGCTTTGTCTTTCTGAAGTTGTGCCTTTTTCTTAGCTTCCTCTAGGTAGTAGTTATGAACCATGTCATTTGAGCCTATAAATTACCTTGGTGACTGAAATGACACATGCTTTGGGCTATTCCTAGATGGGCCAAGTGCATTCATATCATAAGGCTTAGCAAAAGATGATTTTCTAACTTGATTCCAAGAATGTGGAGTGACTATTCTTGATAAACTCTCTAACACATTAGTTTTGGGAACCGACTTTGTTTGTGAAAAACTATTCCTCTCAAGAGAGTCTGAAAAAGGAGCCGGTTTGCCTAAAACTGATGGTTTTGGAATCCTTTAAGCATTTGGTTGTCGAACAACAGATGGTTTATCAAACTTAGTTTCCTCGGACTTTCCTTTGCATTTCTCAATGAGTTTCTTTAACTCACTTATAGTAATATTCTTGTCTTGCAATTGAGCTTTCAAATCTTGTAATTCGAAATATTGTTCATGTTCTTTTTGAAATACATTTGACGTTTTTTCTTTGAAAACTGTGTCATTTTTCATTTGTTCTTGACATTGTTGTAAAGCGAGTTCAAGAGAAATCGAGTGTTTTTCTAATTTAGCAAAACTTCGTAAAAGCTCAGTATAAACTTCTTTACTAACAAATTCAGTTTGTTTCGAAAGCTTTTGTGCAAGACATTCACATTCTTTCACTTTATGAAGATATAAGCATTGCGATTCAGAGTGGGCATCTAAATTAGATAACGAATGCAAATAAGAACACATAACATCATTAGACACACATTCTTGCAAGAGCATATCATACATGATTGAGAATTCTGCTTTATCATATTCAAGTTTGTTAATTTCTTTTTCAAGGGATTTAACGTACTTTAAATCAGCATACATTTCTTGCTTAAGTTCATGAACAAATGTGAAACTATCATTCTGTGTCTTTAGTACAAGAGGCATCAAACATGTCTTAATTAGGATTTCCATATCATGAGCAGTTGGGGCACGAAAATGATCCTTTAAATGTTTTATCTAAGCTTGATCGACAAGTTCTCTAAAATGATTTATGTTGTTCGTCATGACATTATATGTGTGTCTACTTTTGCTTATTGATTTGGACACTGGTAAGAAATCGATGTTTTTGAAAATATTTAGTTTCGTTTTCACAAAAGTTTCTCCACATTTTCTTCCTTACTTCATTTGCATGTGCTAACTGAACAAGATATTCTTGTGTCGGGGGTTTGAAAATTTCATAAAGACTATTTAGTTTTGTGTAGTCATAAGGTCGCACTAATTCTTTATTCAATTTTGATCGACTCTCTTTTTCAAGAGTCAGAGTCTCTTCCTTATCGGGGACGAGTCTGTTTGCAGTATCATACTGGTCATGTGGGATCTCATACAAACATGATTTCTCAGACTGAGCTCTTTTTAGGTACATTGGATTTGCAAAGGTAGGT
>BQNB010156291.1:0-15284 GCA_026074375.1 Tanacetum coccineum | reverse complement strand
CATAATTAGGGTTTTGTGGTGTTGGTGCTAGGGTTTCGAGTGATTCAAGCTTACACGCACTCTTTCTCTTTCCATTCCTTGTGAGTTCGCATCCTTGTTGCAGATAAGGTCCTTTGCATCATTTTTAGTGCCATTGCTTTGCTTCTACCTTATCAATACTCAATGTGAGTTCATAGCCCCATGTTTTACTATATCAATGATTTACAACTTTTGGGGTGAGAAACATGCTTTGTTTCTACAATTTAGACGTAAGTGTACATTTTACCATGATTACGTGTTTGCCCAAGTAGCGATAACCCTTTGAGCCCATTATCATGAACTGTCAATTACTTTGTGTGAGCGCAAATGTTATGAATAGATCTATTGGGGTTGACATCCCCATCCGGGTGAGTAGCTCTCACTGGTGTCACGGAGTGAACCAACGGATGTATACCATGTCGGATTCAGATGTTGCGGGTTAGAACATCATCACGGGCAATGTGGCAATATTTATATTGCATTCATACATGTCGAGCTTCGGTGTCATGAGCTTAGGGAAACGTAATTACATTTGTGATGTTTGCATATGTTGCATTATCATACACTTGAAATCTTACGGTCCTACATTTCATTTACATAAACCTATGAATTCACCAACTTTATGTTGACGTTTTAAGCATGTTTTTCTCAGGTCAATGATGCACAAGGTGCACAAGATACATTGGGATAGTCTTTTAGGTGTCATGCATAAAGATTTGAAGTCATTATATTTCAGAACGATTTTTATGATCTAGAATCTTTATTTCAAATGTTGAACTATTTAAGCCTTCATGCTTTGTATCAAACAATTTCAATAAATCCAATGTATCATATTTTAAACGACTCTTTTTGAGGTCGTTCTCATATCTTGTGCTATTGATCTGTAATGTAACGCTCCCGGATACACATTATTCCGCTGCGACCCAATTTAGGGGTGTTATAGAGTGGTATCAGAGCCAGGTTATAGAGAACCAGGTCAAATGTTTTTACTTAGACTATAACCGTTTTCAAACATTGCATCATAAAAAGGGATTTCATGGGACATTCATTCATACATTACTAGTTGCATTAGTTGGGTATACTAGATGCTGTATGATTCACATACGTATTTATAATATATTAAGTATATTATTACAGGTCTTATATATTGTACTAATGTAAACTCTGTTTGAGTGTTACAGATTTAGTCATGTCGTCGGCATCATCTACGGTTACCTACACATCTGTCGATACCGATTCTGAGCCAGGGAGGGCATTTTGGCCAGCTGACGAAGAGCTGTCCGATGGAGGTTTCCCCTGGGTCATCGTATACGGATACGATGGACTTCCTATTCAGCTAGTAGCCCCACCCTTACCGGATTACATACCAGGCCCAGAGGATCCATAGGCTCCACTAGTTCTACAGGACGAGGACGAGCGTGAGCCTATGTTTGTACAGACACATGATCTTGACTACGTGTTAGAGCCTATATACCCTAAGCATATACCATTGGAGGATGAACATGTGTTCCCAGCTGAGGAGCAGCCATTACCTTCTGTTGATTTACCTACTGCCCTGTCTCCAGGGTATGTGGCTGACTCCGATCCGAAGGAGGATCCGGAGGAGGACTCCGAGGAGGAGCATGCTGATTATCCTGCGGATGGAGGGGATGATGATGATGATGATGATGATGATGACACTAATGATGAGGATAAGGAGCCCTTCGAGGAGGAGGAGGGGGATGGGTACCTAGCTCCGACCGACCCTTTTGATGTACCTGTTCCTTCAGCAGAGGATACAGAGGCACTTAAGGCTAATGAGCCCGTACCTACACCACCATCACCCCCAGCATATCGTACCACTGCTAGGATATCTATCTGACCAAAGGCACCTATACTATTGTCACCTGAGGAGGAGGTCAAAAGACTCCTTGCCTTACCTACACAACCACCATCATCACTCATCTCATTATCACAACCCTCTGCAGAGGAACGCCTTGCTAGGTGTTTAGATACACCCGCACTTCCATCATCACAACTTCCTAGATTACCTCACCCATATGGTAGCCCTAACTATGTGCGTACACCCCTAGGCTTTAGAGCTGCCATGGGTAGATTGAGAGCTTCATCACCATTACCACCACTCGTACCTGCATCATTACCACTACCATCACCTCCACTACCACCTCTACCATCATCACCACTACCACCACTACCAGACTCATTGTTCATACCACCAGTCAACCGCAGGGAGGATATTATTGAGGCCAAACTACTGCCTCGTAAAAGGTTATGTCTTACTACTCCCGCATCGAGATATAAGGTGGGGGAAAGTTCGACTACTATCCCTAGGCCTACTGGAGGTCGTAGGGTAGATTATGGGTTTGTCGGCACTCTGGATGCTGAAGCCAGATGACAGACAGCCGAGGCAGTCGGCTATGGGATCAGAGATACTTGGGTAGACCCAAGAGAGACTGCCGAGGAGGTTGCACCAATGACCCTCGAGGGAGTCAACACTAGGGTGACTGAGCTTGCTGTAGTGCAGGAGCAGGACACCCATGACATCTATGCTGTGATTAAGGATACCCAGGATCGACAGACTCAGATACATCAGACGGTTGAGGCATTGGTCGATGATAGGCAGTACCACTATGAGACTGCCCGACTCTTGGATCAGGAGGCTCTAGTCTCCCGAGAGGCTTTGGCACACTCTATGGGACTTAGTTCGGCTATCCACTATGAGCTTCAGAGATACATGACACATGTTTGGACACAGGATCACCGTATCAATGTACAAGAGTTACAGATAGCGGCCCTGACTGCACAGGTTTCATCACTGCAGGGACATTTGGTGACAGCTCTAGGAGAGATTCGAGCACTTCAGGCTAGAGAGCAGGCTCGTGCGGATGTTCCTGAGGACACCGGTAGTAGTTCCTAGGTTATTTTTATGTTCATAGCTATCATTTGTAGCCGGCTAAGTATTATGGGTTTCATTCCCAGCTAGCACGGTAGTAGGACCTGTATTTTTTTTTATCTCTTGTATCGAACAAACCATGTATGTTTTCCAACTATATATGAGATGTTGTATTATGTTATGTTGATCTCAATTCTGTGATGTGTTGTGATCCCAGTCATGTTATATAATCACTGTGTGATGTGATCTTGTTATATATTGTACCCATGTAATGTTGTAATGTTTATGAAAACTCACGTATTTTATTGTTGTGATCTAGAAAAATATGCCACCAAAAAGAACCTTTGCTGCTACAAAAACTACAAGGGCTGCTGCCCCAATGACTGCTGCTGCTATTGAGCAACTGGTCGCTGACAGGGTTTCCGCGGCACTTGCTAACCATGACACTCTTCGAAACAGCATGAATGGTCATGGCGATGGAAGCCACAATTCTGGCACTGGAACCAGAGGAGCTATGCGCACTTCGCGTGAGTATACATACAAAGATTTCCTGAACTGTCATCCACTTAACTTCAAGGGTACTGAAGGGGTAGTTGTGCTATCCCAATGGTTCAAAAAGATGGAATCAGTGTTCCACATAAGGAACTGTGCTCCAGAGAACCAAGTTAAGTTCGCAACTTGCACTTTTATTAGGAATGCCCTTACTTGGTAGAACTCCCACAAGAAGGCGGTTACACAAGAGGTTGCTTATGCCATGGACTGGAAGGCATTGAAGAAGTTGATGACGGTCAAATACTGCCCAAGGGGTGAAATCAAAAAGTTAGAAATCGAACTCTGGAACCTAAAGGTAAAAGGTACTGATATCCCGAGCTACACTCTGCATTTCCAAGAGCTTGCATTGATGTGTGGACGTATGTTTCCTGAGGAATCTGATGAGGTTGAGAAGTATGTGAGTGGACTGATCTCCTGAAAATTACCAATATATCCTTGGCACCCTAAAATAAAATCACCAATGTATCCTTGGCACCTTATGCTAATTGATCTCCTGAAAAACATTGCTTTAAAACGTCAACAATAATGTTGGTAAATTCATAGGTTTGATAAATCATATATTGTAGGACCACAAGATTTCCCAAGTGTATGATAATGCAACAGATGCAGACATCATATAAATGTAATTACGTTGCTCTAAGCTCATGACATTGAAGCTCGACATAAATGAATACCATATAAATGGCCTACATTGCCCGTGATGATGTTCTAACCCGCAACATCCTATGTTCGACATGGTATACGTTCGTTTGCCCAGTGATAGCTAATCACCTGAACAGGGATGTCAATCTGTTAGCCTCAATTATATTAAGTCAAACAAGAATGTTATCGGTCTTACAAAGTCAAACTAGGTCTTGTATTGTAATAGGCTAGTCGGGTTCAACGGGCTTGGTTTGTAACCTAATATTGTCCGTGTTTCGGGCTCAAAGCCCAAGATATGTCAAGCCCAGCCCATGTAGAAAGCCCATACGCCTACTAGTTGGCATTGGGTATAAAAGGACCCTCTCCACACATGGAGAGGGTGTTGGTTACCATATTTTACACTTGTATGTGTGTGTAATCATCCACCTCTCTAGTTTCTCTCTAATAAATCTTCCAACTTTTCTTTCTATCTTTCTAGCTTTTTGCTTATTGGTATAGCTTATTGTTGTGAAATGGATTAAGCTTTTGGGATAACATTTGGTATCACTCACCACGGGTGGGTTTAGTGGTTTCGTTATGATATTTTTATGCTTATTGGTTCGGCTTATTTTTAAGCTTACCTTACACTCGACTTAATTTTACTTTGTCTACTTCTTTTTTAATTTTTTTTTCTCCCTTGGGTTAATTGTGTTTAATCAATCACAAACTTTGTTGGGCCTACTGCTCATTCTTAAAAACGTTTTCTTTTTCTTTTTCCATCATTTGTGTCTTTCTTACTTTTCTATTTTTTTGGGGTTTGTGTTTCTTTATTTAACTCCTCTATATCAAGTTGGTGGCTTATTCGTGGGTTAATAGCTTGTTTGTTAGCTTATATAAATTTTTTTAAGAGCTTATTTTAGCGTTGATTAATATCTCATTTCTGGTTTTGTTTGTTGATACAAACTCGGCTGAAACAACTCGAAGAAAAAGGTGCGTAGAAGGTGTTTGATGCTTTGTCGAACCGAACTAGTTCACGACTCAAACAACCGATCTAGGCATCTTTTAGTAAGGACCACCGATCTAGTTTCTTCAAGGAAGAGCCGAACTAGCAACACCACTTGAGAGCCGAACGAGTTACAATACAAAGAGGACCGAACGAGTAAAATACTTGTCCACTGATTTGTTGATCAATACAAGGATCTAGTGTTTATTCGAAGATAGACTTTGAGGTGGGTTATATCAACTCTGTGTTCGTGAACATGACATTCCAAAGACGGCATTTAGGAACTCGGTCATGGTCATTACGTATTCCAAGTTGATGCCATTTTGGGTTGACAAATGCAACACCCACCCCCCAAAAAAAACCCTTGCGGTATTCATGGACCTAATGAACCGTGTGTGCAAACCAAACTTGGAAAAGTTTGTAATTGTCTTTATCGACGATATATCATTATATTCAAAGACCATGGAAGATCATGAACGAACACCTTAAGGGCAATTCTAGAACATGCTTAAGAGGGAGGAGTTATATGCTTAAGTTTTCAAAATGTGTTTTGGATTCTAAAGTGCAATTTCTCGGTCACGTGATTGACTGTCAAGGCATTCACGTGGACCCTGCCAAGATCGAATCTATTAAAGATTGGGCGTCTCCTAAAACACCAACGGAGATTCGCCAATTTTTAGGTCTTGCCGGTTATTATCATGAATTCATAGAAGGGTTCTCATGTTTGCTAAGCCAATGGACAAACTTTACCTGAAGTAGTCGACTTCGAATGGGGTGACAAACAGGAGCAGCTTTTCAGACATTGTAATAAGTTGTGTAGCCCACCTATCTTAGGCATCCTCATGAGCTGAGAACTTCATTGTTTAATTGTGATGCGTCACATAAAGGGTGGGTGCGGTATGATGCAAAACCAAGAAGGAGATTGCTTATGCATCACGTCAGTTGAAGATCCATGAAGAAAAAATTATACTACTCATGATTTGGGAAAACTTGGTTGCTGAAGTAGTGTTTGCTCTAAAATTTGGAGACACTACTTGTACGGAACCAAATGTACGGTGTTCACGGATCATAAGAGCTTACAACACATACTTGACCAAAAGGAGTTGAATATGAGGCAACGTCGTTGGTTAGAGTTGCTTAGTGATTACGATTGTGAGATTCGTTATCACCCGGGGAAAGCAAATGTTGTAGCTGATGCTTTGAGCAGGAAAGAGCGAAGTAAACCATTAAGAGTGCGAGCCTTAGTTATGACTATTGGCTTGGATCTTCCCAAACAAATATTGAATGCTCAGACCGAGGCACAGAAACCAGAAAATCTCAAGAACGAAGACGTAGGGGGTATGATCAGGAAGGACCTAACAAAGGAGAGGTTGGAACCCCGTGCGGACGGAACCTTATGTTTAAATGGTAGGAGTTGGTTGCCATGTTATGGAGATTTAAGGACCGTGATCATGCACGAGTCCCACAAATCAAAATACTCTGTCCATCCAGGTTCGGACAAAATGTATCAAGACATGAAAAAGCTATATTGGTGGCCCAATATGAAGGCCGACATCGCCACCTATGTTAGCAAATGTCTGACGTGTGCCAAGGTCAAAGCTGAACATCAAAGACCATCGGGATTATTGGTACAACCCAAAATACCTGAATGGAAGTGGGACAATATCACCATGGATTTTGTCACCAAGCTTCCTAAGTCACCACAAGGTCATGACACTATTTGGGTGATTGTAGACCGACTCACTAAATCTGCAATATTTACGCCAATGAGAGAAACTGACTCTATGGAGAAGTTGGCAAGGTTGTACATAAAGGAGGTAGTTGCGAGACATGGGATACCTGTCTCAATCATCTGTGACCGTGACCCTAGGTTTGCATCACGTTTTTGGAGATCACTTCAGAAGGCTTTGGGTACTAGTTTGGATATGAGTACTGCCTACCATCCAGAAACTATGGGACAAAGCGAGAGAACCTTCCAAACTCTCGAGATATGTATCGTGGTGCGTGATCGACTTTGGAAAAGGTTGGATTAATCATTTGCCATTAGTCGAATTTTCGTACAACAACAGTTATCACGCTAGTATCAAGGCAGCACCATTCGAGGCACTTTACGGTCGGAAGTGTCGTTCACCTGTTTGTTGGGCCGAAGTCGGAGAAGCTCAACTTACCGGTCCAGATTTAATTCAAGAAACAACCGAGAAGATCATCCAGATCAAGCAAAGGATGCAAGCAGCTCGTGACCGACAAAAGAGTTACGCCGACTTAAAACGTAAGCCAATGGAGTTTCAAGTTGGGGATAGAGTTATGCTCAAGGTTTCACCTTGGAAAGGGGTCGTACGCTTTGGCAAACGGGGGAAGTTAAACCCTCGATATGTTGGACCTTTCAAGGTGTTGGAAAGAATCGGATCCGTTGCTTACAAGCTTGAACTTCCTCAAGAATTGAGCAGGGTTCACAATACATTCCATGTATCCAACTTAAAGAAATGTTATTCCGATGAACCATTAGCTGTTCCGTTAGAAGGATTACATATTGATGATAAACTCCAATTTGTGGAAGAGCCCCATTGAAATTATTGGACCGACGAATCAAACGATTGAAGCGAATGCGCATACACTGTTAAGTTCGCTGGAACTCTAGGAGAGGTCCTGAGTTCACATGGGAACGTGAAGATTCATTCAAAAAGAAATACCCACATCTCTTCGCAAATCGGGCACCTTCATCCACTACAATGTCTTAAGCCTTGAGGATTATGGTCATCTAAACCGTGGGGTGACTATACACCCGTGTTTTTCAGGTCATATTCGATCCTAGTTTATACATTTTCTTTATTTACCAGGATCATATTGTCACTTTCGTATAAATCTCATTAGTAAAATGGTGCGAACATTAATCGTTGTCGTTAAGTAAGCCTAAACCTATAGAATTTTATTTGAACCTTTTTATTCTCGTCAATAGGTTCATGTTTTCCATCAAGACAAGTTAATTGATCACGTTTGATTATTAAAATTTAATAGAAGCTTTTAAAAAAAACAAACTACAAAAGAAAATTTACTATGTAAATACAAGGAAATTAGAGTGACCATAAAATAAGAGTCCCCACAATTTAGTACTCCTAGCTCTTCAGCCGAATGGTTCAAAGAGCAAATAATATTTCTAGCATTAACTCCATTATCCATTGAACAAAATCATGGTCCTATTTTTGTACCCACCCCAACCCCACGTGAACCCTATGGCTGCAAATTCTCCAATTGTTGCTTCCCACACAACACAAACAGTGACCAACTTTTATTCCATGTTCATTGATTATGTTAAGTCCAAGATATTCTTTGCAAGAAATGGCTTGGCACATGAACGTGACCCCAAGAAACAACACTATGCATGCCATTCATTGAGTATATTCGGGACACCTTGGACTAGTGTTTTCTCAAGCTCACATCTATCATATACTCTCACGTCACTTCTGAAGTCAATACCAATACTATAAACATCACACCAGGCCTTCTCTCGGGTTGTTTAAATTCGCAATCAATAAGTTCAAGTAAAGGGGTCTTACAAGCAAAGTGGGTCGATAAAGAAACGAACTAAGGTTTCGGTTTGGTTAAAGCTTTTGAAAGCTAAGGGTGTGTGCGGTTTGGTTACGCGTCTACTCGCTACTCGCCTCTCGCAAATTCTTAGGACCGTTGTAAGACCTCCTCTCAATTCACTTTTATATTTCGTGTTAGTTTCTAGGTTAATCCATGTATAGCATCTGGGTCACGTTTGCATTCATGTAGGCCATAAGGACGTGAACCTGCATGGGATCCAACCATGTATGTCACGTACTCATGGGATTGAACGACCTCGTAAACTCGACTCTCTAACCCCGACATACATGCGTGGCATAAGCCACAAGGACGAGGGCGTGCATGGTTTACGACCATGTACGTCGCAGGCACCTATGTTTACGTATGTTCATTTATAACTAGTGTTAAGGAACCCTTGTGTTAGTTTGTTAAGTTAAAAACATTTAACTGGGATTGACGCGTACATGGCCACATGTTTTCGATATATAGATTGTTAACAGAAGGATATATACGTTAGTCACGTCTTTGGCGGAAGATGAAACGAATATAAGCCATATGATATGCCTACTGGTTGGAGTGAAGGTTGTGATAAGTCAAATTGGACCTTGTATGTTACTCGAATGTGATAAGTCAAGTTGTGATAAGTCAAGTTGTGATATGCCATGGGACATACCCACTGTTTGACATGCAAGTTGTGATAAGTCAAATTAAAAGTTATTTTAGTTACTAAAGATTATAGTAGTATGATTTGATAATCCTAAATAGCACTAGTTGCCTGTTAAGAATTAGTATGAACTGAAAGGGGCTCGTTAACCATTTGCGAGATCCACCTAGCGGCCCATTAACCCACCATGGGGGGTGTGGCTTATCTATAAGCTAAATAAGCTTATACGACTTATTAATAGTGAACATAAACCGATGGAAACTAGCGCAAATAAATCAAACCTTATTTGGACTATAAAGCCTATTCGAATAACACACAAGGCCTACTAGGCCCATTCGGGTTCACGGCGTATTTACAAGCTCTAAAATAGCTTATGTGATAATGTTGGACTTAATAAAACTCGGTTAGGAGAATGGACCCAAATTGGAAATGTTATGGGCTTTAAAACGGCTATCGGGCTTTGAAATGGACCTTAAGGCCCAATAAGCCCAAATAAGCTCATCCGAGCTTATTTGTGAGCTTAAATAGCTTATATGGCTTATTGGAATTAAGGAAAGCCTATAGCCACTTGTTAGGACTTAAACAGGTTAAGAATGTAGTCTTTACAAGATTAAGGACTAAATGTGTCAAAATGTAAACTAGAAGGTGTAAACTGAAAATATTAATTTTACAAGTCTAGGGACTGTTTCTGACTCATTTCAAACTTAAGGGGGTGCGTTGAATGAAGTTGGATTAAAAGTGTAATTTAACTAAACATCATTAAAGGGATTAAAATTGCCAAACTTAGAACTTCAAGGTATAAAACTTAAATGATTTTTATGAATACTTGAAGTGTCGAACTGGACTTAATATAATAGAAGTACGAGTATATTTAAAGTCTAGGTTTATCGGTACACAAACTGTCGAGCTAAGAAATGTTCATTTTACGCGAAACCTATCACTAGTCGTGTATTTTCCCGAGAGCAAACGAGTAAATCAACTATTTTTTTATGGACTTATTACCACCAGTAATAATAATATGCATATAATGAGTTAAATAAACTAAGCATTGTCATGTAATTTATTTATCTGTCATACTCTAAAGTGGACTAAGACGTACCGTATTTACTTAGGTATTTGACGGCGTACTATTTTCTATACCTGAGTGTATTTGCAACTGCGAGGAACTACCTGCTGAGGTGAGTTCATAGCCCCACTTTTACTCGTTTTGGATAAATGTTTTATATCTTTTGGGGTGAGAAACATGCTTTGTTTTACAAATTGGACGTAAGTGTACATTTTATCATGATTACGTGTTTGCCTAAGTAGCGATAACCCTTTGAGCCCATTATCATGAACTGTCAATTACTTTGTGTGAGCGCGAATGTTATAAATAGATCTATTGGGTTTGATCGTTCCCCATACGGGTGAGTAGGTCTCCTGTGTCACGGAGTGAACCACGATGTATTTCATGTTCGGATTCGGATGTTGCGGTTAGAACATTATTTCAAAGGCATTGTTTGGCTGAAATTATATTGCATTCATACATGTCGAGCTTCGGTGTCATGAGCTTAGGGAAACGTAATCACATTTGTGATATTTGCATATGTTGCATTATCATACACTTGAAAAATCTTAAAGGTCTTTTTTTCCTAATTTCATTTACATAAACCTATGATTCACCAAACTATTTTGTTGCGTTTTATGCATGTTTTTCTCGGTCATGATGCACGAGGTGCACTGATACATTGGGGATAGTTCATTTGGGTGTCATGCATAAAGATTTGGAGTCATTATGTCTCAGGACGATTGTTATGATCTAGAATCTTTGTTTCAAATGTTGAACTATTTAAGCCTTCGTGCTTTGTATCAAACGATTTCAATAAATCCAATGTATCGTATTTTAAACGACTCTTTTTGAGGTCGTTCTCATATCTTGTGCTATTGAATTTATATGTAACGCTCGACGGATATACTCTTCCGGCTGCGACCCAATTGGGGGTGTTACAATAAAGGGTGTGAAAATAAGAGAACCACTTCCGATGCTATTACTGTGATGCGTTGGTTTTGAACATAACAAAGAGTGTTTTGTAACTGAAATAATTCCGTTTTAAATTTTTTAAAGGACCACTTTAATTGCGTTTGTAGACTCTTTTAGATGAAATTACTGAAGTTCAAACTGTTTTTAACCAAATGAAAGCGGCTGTGATCAGTGTTCTGTAGACAAAAATGCTTTTGAAATTCAAATCAAATAGCTAAGCATTGATAATGATCAACTCCTGAAACAAATCATGTCTCAAGAAATTTTGCATATTGCTGTGAATTATGTGGATAGTTTTGATGTGAAAAAGTCATGTGTGAATGATTGCAATAAGTGTCTGGAACTTGAGACTGAACTTCTTAAAAAGAAAGAACTTGTTGAAAAAGATGTTTACGATAAACTTTTGAAAAGTTATTCAACACTCGAAAAGCATTGCATTTCTTTGGAATTAACGACTCAACTCAATTAAGAAGTTTTTCAAAAGGACAAGTTTTTTTGAAAACCAAAATGCTCTAACACTTAATCAATTATTTGAATTAAATGAATTTGATAGCTCGAGTCACAAGAAAATTGACACGGTCATAAGAAAGGTTGAAGGATATGATGTTAGGATTACAAAAAGTATCAGTCACTCCAATATAGCTAGTTCTTAGCTCGTAGAGTAATACTATGAAAAAGTTAGTAAGATAAACCGGGCCAAAAGGCTCATGGAAAGCACTATGATAAGCATGGCCGGCTATTAACTAAGAGTATTTTTCCCTATCCACACATGGAGAGGGTGTTGGTTGGTTCATTTTTCTCACCTAGTTAATCTAATATTCTTTCTTTGTTTCTCTCTCTTATATGTTCATCTAACCACATCCTTTCTTCTCTAAAACCCTAAACGAATCCATCATTTATATGGGTTAAGGTTATTCTACAAATTAGTTTCAAGAGCATGGGGTGTTTGTCGTAGTTTTGTGTGTGTTTTTTCTACTCTTTTTAGGCGTGTTTTTGGTTCGAACCTATCAAAAGGTTTTCATCTTTTGAGGGTTTAAAATAACCATAATAGCCTTTAAAACTTTCTTCTTTTTTATCTTAGTTTAGGCTAGAAGTACAAGAAAATATTTGAAAAACCATCAAAAATTTCATCTTTTTGAGTCTTTTTGGTTTGAAAAAGGGTTTTGCACCAAGAATCTTGATTTCAATTTTTCGTGTCAAAAACGTTAAAGTTTGTGTTTTTAAGGTTCTAATAGTCTTAGATAGGTAAGAAGTACAAGAAAAATCAGGTAAAAACGTCAAAAAGTGAGTCTTTTTAAGATTTTTGGTTTTTGTGTGTCGAAGTGTATTGGGTGAATTATACGTGAAGGCGAGTTATACGCGTGTTTCTCTTCAGGCGAATTATACGTAATTTCCTAAGGCGAATTATACGTTCCTTTCCAAAGGCGAATTATACGTAATTTCCTAAGGCGAATTATACGCTTCTTTTCCAAGGCTTATTTATACGTATTTCCTAAGGCGGAATTTTACGTTAGGTTTCTTCTATTCATAGGCGATTTAATACGTTGTTTTTCTATAGGTGATTTATACGTGTTATTTACAAGGGCGATTTAGACGTGTTTATTTCCAAGGCGATTTATACGTGTTAATGGTAAGGCGATTTATTGTTAAGTTGCTAAGCATTTATAAAGTTATATTTCCAAATGCGATTTATACGTTAAATTGTTAAGGCGATTTATACGTTGTTTGCTTCAGTGATATATATCGCTGTTACTTGGGGTGAACTGATTGCTTTTATTAGGTGATTATACGGTTGTTCTTTGATTAGTAAATCCCGTGAAAAACTTGATTTCCTCGGTATATCAAGATTGTAAAATCTCGTGTTTATTCCAAAGACTTAATTTTATTAATCAAACCTCACTTTTAACAGAACAACCTCCATTACGGTACGATCATCTTTTTCTTCTTGTCACATTTAAATGGATTCAATTATTCCACTTGGAAAAAAGAATACTCTTGCTGAGTACATGATACTCATGGTGCTGACAATCATCCCTATGTTGGACAAGGACCTGTATGATTCTTGGAAAAGTAGAATGGAATTATACATGCTAAATGAGATCACTGGAAGAATGATACTTGAATCAGTTGAAACCGGTCCACTGATTTGGCTATATGAAAAGAATAGGGGACCTGAACATAGAAATTTTTAAATTGTTTGAATTGTCAGCTGCTGAGAAAATTCAAGCTGATTGTGATATGAAAGCAACCAATATCATTCTTCAAGGTCTACCAGCTGATATCTATTCACTTGTTAATCATCACAGAGTTGCCAAGGATTTATGGGAGAGAGTTCAATTACTAATGCAAGGTACCTCTTTGACTAAGCAGGAAAGAGAGTGTAAACTGGTATGTGCATTTGATAAGTTTACTCACATCAAGGGGGATCACTTCATAAAGTATACTAAGATTCACCTAGCTATTAATGACATGAACATCTACAACATAAAATGGAGCAATTTCATGTTAATACAAGTTCTTAATCAGTCTTCCACCTTAATGGAGTTAATAAAGGGTTTTTGTGAATGATGTCCAAGTTGTAAAAGATTTGCATACTACAAATATTGATCACGCTTCAGCATATCTTTGAACAATCATAACTAATGCTAATTGAAGTCCGTTCTTATGCGTAATGCAATCAAGATCACTTGCATAGTTGCTAATCATCAGATGGACACCACATTACACTTTCAAAACACTTTTTCAGTCTTCATACACAATCCTCAGCTTCAACAACAGTTTCCACCATCTCAATATGGATCAATTCATCCCACTCAACATTACTCATCAATTATCTATCATCAATTCAATCATTCATCCGTTCCACCATCATATCCATATCAGTCTCAAATGAATCATCAAACCTCATCTGTTCCACAAATTACTTATCAATCACCTCAAGTTACTACACAACCTATAACTGAGTCACCTCTTGTGGACTCAGGTTTTGTTGTTCCTGTATTCTCTCTAGGAGTTGATCTAATTTCTTATCTCAACAAGGCAATGGCTTTTTTAATGGTTGTAGCTTCCTTAAGGTTCCCCTCAACTAATAATTAACATAGAACTTCATTGAATCCAAGAAACCATACCACTATTCTAGATGCTAGGGTCATAGTGCAACAAGTTCAGGGGAGACAAGGTCAAAGTTATTCTGGTACTGGTTATAAGAGTAATACTACTAGTTATGGGGGAAACAATGCAAGTGGACAGGAAAAGGTTGTTAAATCCTACAACTGTCAAGGTGAAGGACATATGGCTAGGCAATGCACTCAGCCTAAGCGACCAAGGAATGCTACGTGGTATAAGGATAAAGAAATGTTAGTTGAAGCTCAGGAAGCTGGACAAATTTGGATGAAGAACAACTCGCATTTCTTGTAGATCTAGGGGTTCTGGATGGTCAAGCTATTTAGACAATCATTCCAAACAAAGCTGCTTTTCAGACTAAGGATCTTGATACTTATGATTCTGATTGTGATGATATCATGAATGCAAAAGCGATTCTCATGGCCAATATTTCCAACTATGGTTCTGACGTTATCTCAGAGGTACCTCATTCTGAAACCTATCTTAATGATATGGAAAATCAAAGTGTGCATGCAATGTAGGATTTTAAACAACGTCTTAATATTGATTTAAGCAGTCGTGAAAAAATGATTGATTCTCAAATGGATGATATGATTAAAGAGAAGCTTGCATTGAAAGAACAAGTTGACTCACGTGAGCAAAATCTTTCTAAACAAATCAAAGAAAAGGAATGTTTATTGCAAACATTCATGGTTTTCAAAAATGAATCTAAATAAAAAGAAAATAAATATATGGAAAACGAAATTGATTTAGAAAAGAAGATAAAGGAACTTGATAATATTATTTTTAAAGTGGGTCAATCTGCTCAAACAGTGCACATGTTAAC
>BQNB010156290.1:0-10951 GCA_026074375.1 Tanacetum coccineum | reverse complement strand
AAGATTGATGAATCTCCGTTGGTGTTTTATAAGATGCCCTAATCTTTTATGAATTCGATCTTGGCGAGATCCACGTGAATGCCTTGAATATCAATCACGTGACCAAGGAACTATACTTTAGGAATCTAAAATTTACACTTAGAAAAATTTGGCATACAATTCCTCCTTCTCAAGCAATTCCGGAATTGCCTTAAAAAGTTCTTCATGTTCCTTCTTGCTCTTTGAAAAATTAATATATATATCGTAAATAAAGACGATCACAAACATATCCAAATATGGTTTGCACACCCGATTCATGAGGTCCATAAATACCGCCGGTGCGTTTGTCAAACCAACAACATGACTTGAAATTCATAATGTCCATATGGAGTTCTGAAGGCGGTCTTTGGAATGTCTAATTCACGAACCCCCATTTGATGATAGCCCGACCTCAGGTCGATATTCGAGTAAACACTTGACCCTTGAAGTTGATAGAACAAATCATAAATTGTCGGGAGCAAATAACGGTTCTTCACCGTCAGCTTATTTAATTCCCGATAATTGATGCACCTCCGGAATAGTGTTGATGAAGAGGTGTAAATGCTCGTCTTAATCCTCCTAATACATGTTAAGTCAACTTGTTATCTTGATGTAGAATTTCATTGGTACGGGTCTCAATTCCTTGTTGACGTTTAACTTGCCGACAGTTTGTCCTAGGGTGACTAATGATACGTCTTCGCCTTTTTGGCTAAGGATTTTGTATAAAATGATGTCGAATTTATATAGTAAAGTGGTGTTGGTAATTTTTTTATACGTGAACAGTAACCCCAACGGCTATGAAGAGTAACCCCAATGGTTACTTTCCCCTTTTAAATACCTAATTTTTATCCTCTATTTCTCCACACAACACTAAATCTTTAACTTAAATTTTATCTTATCCAATCCTCAAAAATGTTGCATATCATTACACTCTTGGCGATGGCGAGCGCGGTATCACTCGGCATTTATCTTGCCTACGTCCCATACGAAGAAGAATTTCAGTAACTGGCCTTTATTCTAGCGATTCTCGTGGCCCTCATCGTTCTTGCTATCGGCGTGGGTCTCTTTTGGAAGGAATAGATATTATTGCTAGGGGAAGGTTGTAATAAAACTTGTATTTCCTTTATGTTCTTATGTAATCTTACTTCTAAGATAATAAATGGATGTTGTACCAATAAATCTATTTGTTATTTTTATTCGTTACTACGCTTGGTAACTCGTTTGCATTCCCCTTCTAAATTGTTTTAACTTGAGCGTTCAAGAGTAGTGACGTTGGTATAATATTTATTGTTGCGTCTAAGGCTCGGCTTCTAGTGGCTTTATTCGTTCCTTTCGGCTTAACGCGTCAGTTATAACATTTTTTTAAAAGTGGGGTAAAAATTTACCTAGTTATTATGATTATTAGTTTGGTTCCTTGTGATAAATACGTTTTATGAATACGCACACAAACTTGGACATAATAGAAAATTGTTCTTGACAGAAGTTTTTTAAGGTGATACTCTCAGCATGGCTTGGTTTCTTCCTGAATTATTATAGTTGATCAGGCCATGTATAATTGAGGACTAACGATGCATTGCTTATTTTCGTCAAAAGAGCGTTATGATTTCATGATATTTAAGAGAGTAGTTTACAAGAGTAAATAAGGAATCTAAGTTAATATTGACAAAATTTTCATAATACGATAATTTGATAGATAATTTAAATCATCCACGGGTACAACAAGGTTCAAAAGAAAGTACAATACAAATTCCTATTGGAATTTAAAGTCTAATAAAGTTTTCGCTTAGAGTTCGCTAGGTAATACAGGAGGGTCTCTCCTTAGATGTTGAGGTTAGACGTCGTGGCGCTAGAGTCTTCATAAGCTTTTCCTTTCCAGTACATGTCGACACATTTATAGTGTCCCAAACCTATAACAAACTTTGGATTTTCTCTCGATGATGGCTAAGCAATCTTGAGGCATTTTGTCCAAAAATTACCACCCACGGCGGAATTCAACGAATCTTGATCATTAGAGTTCAAAGCATTGTAGAAAGTATCGAGTTGATGTAATTCTGAGAAACCATGATGTGGGCATGCACGAAGGAGATCCTTGAATCGGTCCCATGCCTCACTAAAAGATTCATCAAAATGTTGTTGGAAATTTGTGATTTCATTTCGAAGGTTTGTTGTTTTAGAAGGAGGGACAAATTGGTTGATAAACTTTGAAACAAGATCATCCTAAACAAGAATCGATTGAGGGGGTTCTTTTTTGAGCCAAATCTGGGCGGCCCCCTCGAGGGAAAATGGAAAAAGCATAAGCTTAATCGACGTATTCGGAACGTTTAGGAACTTCAACGTAGAAGTGATCTTGTTGAAATATCGAATATGAGCATGAGGATCTTCTTTATCATGTCCGAAAAAAATTGTTTATTTTGCACAAGAGTGAGCAAACCATGTTTAAGCTCAAAGTTGTCAGCGGTGATCGTGGGAACAAAGATTGCATCCTCGTAACCCTCGGTGGGTGCTTGGAGCAAATGCGCCATAGTACGTTGATCGGCCATCGTAACTACGGGAGGATCTTGATTTTCAATAGGTTCTTCAAGATCAAATGGTTCAATATTCGGTGTTACTTGTTGTTGGGGACGGTTACAGGTAGAAGAACGAGTGCGCATGCACTAAATATGAATAAAACACAATTTATTTTATTTTTTGTAACCAGAAGTTAAAAGTCTACGGTAGCTCTTTAAATTACGCATAAGAAAGCTGAAGGAATTAGCACGCCGAAGTGATTTAAAAGCGTTCTTCCTTTTCGGGCAATGTTCATTAGATCAAGCCCTCCTTATACCCCCCTTATAGTTTGTAATTCAAAGGTGAGCCGATTATAACGATTAACAACACGATTTGTTTTGTTGTTTTCAATTTTTTTTAGAATTTTGTTTGCTTGAACAAAAAAAATATATTCACAAATGAAGCGATACTTCACGGCGGAAGGGTCTTTAATACACTAATCTTCAAACGTACACAATCGTTTCTACGACCTCCCCGGCAGCGGCGCAAAAATTTGGTTTGCGAAGATTTCTTATATATATATATAACATAAATATAAATATATAATAAGTAGTCCCAAAATATCAATAATAAGAATTCCGTAAGGCTTTTTAAAAGGAAATTTACTTTTACCCAAAGCAAAATCCCAAAAAACCTTTCCGGGTCGTTTCCCGACAAGGTGCGAATTTGAAAATCGAGGTAACGTTTGTGGAACAATGCTTGAATAATCAAAGATTTGATTTGGTTCCTAATTCTACTAATAACAAGCAAAACAAGTAAAGGCAAACCTAAAACGAGAGCAATTAAGACTAAAACACTAAAAACGATAACGGGATTCAAATCTCGTTCTTTAAAAAACTAAATTCTACAAATTTAACCCTACAAATGCAAATTTAATTTTTATAAATCCTAAATGATAAAAGAAAATTTAAAAAAAATTATATTTTTGTGACTTTTATATTATTTATTTGAATTAAAAACGGATTTAATCTAAGAAATTAATAAAAAATACTAAACTAATTTGGAAAATTCTGAAAAATTTGTGAAAAGTACTTTGCACTATGCTAAACCTAAGAAAAATAAAACGGGTGAAACATCTTATGTAAATAAGTTGTTAATAAGCTAATTTGGTCTGATAAGCTAAATGGACTAAAAAGGTGTTATATAATAAATTTTGCACTCAATAACCGAAAAAGACCCAAGGGCATGTTGTAAAGGAGGTGTGTGTTAAAATCAGGTTGAGGGTGGTAGAGGTCCAGGGTTCGATCCTTGCTCACCTTAGGCTTCCTACTTTCCCTGGTTTTTATTTTTCGAAATTTCTTTTTGCAAAATTCCTCAAGACTTGAAAATAAGCAACTTTTGTGAAATGAATTTTTATAAAAACCTAAAATAAGCTATAAATAAGCTCAAATAAGTGACATACTTGGCTTTTTACACTAAGATTTAAGAGGCTAAACTATTGGCCTTATTTAGACAAAATAAGCATTTGAAAAAGAAAATAAGCTAACAACAGACAATAAGCTATACCTAATGAACACTATGGAACAAAAATAAGCAAATAAAATGAGCTAAACTAAGCTTAAATGACAGAATTACCTAAAAGGCTTTTAAACTTAAATTCTAAACTAAAAATGCTATTAGGCTTGAATAAGCTCTAATCTAAACTAAATAAGCTAAAAGCACTTAACCCTATCCTAATAAGCAAAACTAAGCACAATATAAGCAAATCCAAGTAGCAATAAGCTCAGAAAAGCAAATAAGCAACTATGGCAAAAAACTACTGAAACAGCCAACAAGGGCACTTTCTAGCATATTTTTAAGCTAGAAATGAATCCTTATGGCTTAATGACTTATAACACTCTAAAGCTTATACAATAAGCTATCTAAATCAGCAATCAAAAAGCATTTTGAAAATAAATTAAGCAAAGAAAAAGCTAAGTGAAAATGGCTTGTTACACTCAGTAGCTGCTGGCTTTTTTAGTTTTTTTTTTTTGAAAAGACAAAAGGCAAACTTCAGACCTAATTTTAAGCTAGTAAAATAAGTTTAGAGTACAAAATAAGCTGAAACAGATAAAGCTTATACACCAAAGAGCTTATGCAATGAGCTTTAAATCCTAAATCTACCATTAACTGACCTAAATTTGGAGATTAAAAATGGCTTTTTAAGCTTTGAAACTAACACTTGAAAACTTTGATAGTTTTAACTCAAAACTCAAATGACAAATTCCTACTTACTAAATTCTACTGCATTTAGACTCTAAAACAAGTAAGAAAATACAACTAAGGACCACTAATCAAGATTCAATCATATAAGCTAAATTTTCAAGCAAGATCCCCACAGGTTCAAAACATGAATAGATTGAACATAAAACTTGAGATTTAAACTTACAAGACTTATAAAAATTGACTCAAACAACTTAAAAGAGATTGACAAATTCAGGTTAATGACCCAAAACAACTTTACACTAAATTTGACCCACTTTTAACCTTAACCCAAACACTCCTTTAACATTTCAAAATCTATTTTAAAGCTAGTTTAAACTGATTTAAGCTAAGATTATAAAAAACTAATATCTAACAAGCTAAGTTCTAACAACAATATTAAGCAGATTTCAGCAAGAATTAAGCAATCAAATAAGCCAAAACAGGTAATGTTAGTTTTAAGCTATTTTTGAGAGATTTAAAGCAAAACTTTTGAAAAATATAGATTTTTAAATACAATAAGAATATAAGCTACAAACATCATTAATAAGCTATACTAAGTAAATACAAACAAGCAATAAGCAAAGATAAGCAGTAAATAAGCAAATAAGCAGTTTTTGAGCAAGAATGTATAAATGAACTCACAAGTGGTCCTTTGCTTTTGGTTAAGACTTAAACACCCAAATCACTTTCTGAAACATCCTATTGCTTATCCACATAAGACACTAAAATGGCCATATCATAATATACCATGCTTCATTGAATTGACGATTTTTATTTCTTTTGAGATTTTTGATGAAAAGACTTGAACTCTTTAAACTATGAAGAAGTTTAAAGAGTTTAAGTTAAGAACAACTTATAAGAGTAACAAGAAAGCTTATATGAGCTTATGAAATCCTTTGAACATTAATGAAATATGAACCTTAAAAATAGAATTTTAAATCTTAAAAACCTCAAATTTCATTAACTTAAGAAACAAATTACAATACTTGAATTTTAAAGACAATAATCTAAAAGTTAACTAAATAACCTGAAAAGTAAAAACTAGATGCCTTAGCATGGTACAGTGTCCTATCTTATACTAAATAGAAGAGTCTTGGTGTGTCTTCACTTGTGTTTCTTTTGTGAGTGATAACTGAGGTGTTTTAGTTGTACTGTGAGTAAGTCAAAAACAAATCTTAGCCCTCCATTTTGTGTGTTCTCCAAGTCAAGTGATCTTAACCCTTTATTTTTTGTCTTCAACCTTAAACGAATGAGGTTGTTTAGGATTGCCAACATGGATTTGTTGGTTTATAAAGTAGGGTTAAGGTGGGAGAGGGATGTTTTTGTCTGGGGTTGCGGGTGCATAATTAACCGTTTTGGGAAGATTAAAACAGTGTTAATGGGTTTTGGAGGGAAATGGGTGTGTTTGTTTTGGTTTAACAGGCGTTTGCCCTGTTTTTGTTAAGCATTTGCACCGTAGTCTTTTAGCTAACATGTTAGTCCTTGAGACTAAGGTGTCAGGGTAAAAGGGGTGTAATGGTTTGGCTTTTGTTTGGGCGTTTAATGTTTTAGGTTTTTGTATACGTTAATGGCATTGGGGCCATTTAATTATAAATAGGTTTTATAAATACCTTTTATGGGCTGACCCTGAATTAGGATGGGTACGAGTTGGCCCATTTAAGATTTCTTCGGATTCTGCTTTGTCTTTGACTTGTTGACTTTTCACTTTGACTTTGAGTTTTTGACTTCTCACGCTCTTTTTATTCCCGTGCTTGGTTTTGTCCGTTTTGGCTTAATTTTTTGTCTTTAGTGAATATTTGTTACCTACACAATCATAAATCACAAAACACACAAATACAATGTATTTTTGGTAACTTTGACTTTTGACTTTGACTTTTGGATTTGACTTTGACTTTTGACTTTGTCACGCTCTTTCCATTCTGTGCTCGGTTTTGTCTTTTTTGGCTTGTGTTTTTTCCTTTAGTGAATATCCGTTACCTGCACAGCATAAATCACAAAACACACAAATATAATGTATTTTTGATATATTTTGGTCATGTTTTTATAGGCAAAAGGTATGTGTAATTAAACACATACCAAAATCCCACATACTAAAATATTGCAGTGTCCTCACGCAATGCCATAAGTAAACACTTTAGGAAAACAAAGAATCTCAATCCCCCTCGACTAATTACCTCGAAAAGTAGCAAAGTATTCGTCAAGGGGAATTAAAGAATCACTAATTTTGAAAAGCCCCGTTTTGACAATTTTAAAAATATTTATATTTATTACCACACATATTTTTGTATTTTTCTCTTTTCTCATTTTTCATACTTTTCTTATTAATCAACTAACTAGAACGTTTGACTTTTGTTATTTTTATAACTTTAGGATCACGAAATAAGATGCATTTCAATCCTAAAATGCCCAAAAGGATAAATTCATCGTCCCCGACTTTTCACTTGTCCCAAACCAAGCTTAAAAACGAAATCACCATGAAATACAAGTTAAGATGCTAACACTACTCATACTTGAAACTTGCGAAACTTTTCACTCCCGACAATTATTATATATTAGGTGAATGTGCTATTTCGAATTTCAACCATGGATTAACTTTTTTGCAAAATTTCTATGCGTCACGTTCCACCCAAAAGTAATGAGTTTGAAGGCGAGATGATCCCATGTAGCGACTTTCGTCTCGGCACATCCCAACCTTGCGGCTAAGTGAGCAGGCTTTTGACACCCCACAGAGAGTAGTACCGAGACTCACGGACCTTCGGTTTCAAAACTCTTGGATTTCCCGTATATACATAAAATCACAACTTAAAATGAATAGTCTTAGTTCAAAAGCATATTTAAATTTAACAAAAAAAGATTTTCCCTATATTTATTAAATCTCGCATATATTATACATAATATAATTATTCATCCTTTAAACTAGGGAAATCCTCGACCTTTTAGAAGGCTGTAACATCGGTTGTGAGCCGGCAAGATGCAGTAAACTTTTATCAGCCCACAGTTTTTATTATTATTGTTACCTCATTTTTTATCATCTTTTTTTTAACACTTTATATTAACAAGATATAGAGAAAATTTCTTTTTAGAAAATTTAAGTATAAATTTGAACTAAGACTAAAATGTTATTGACAACATTTCACATTCAAAAATTGTTGATTTAAGTTTAATTTTCAAAAATAGCACGTATTATTAGTCCGGTTAGGAGCTTATGGGAGAAAAAACCACAAATTACACACATAAGCTTATAAGATTTCCAAATAATCTTTGTTTAGCATTCAACTCATACTTAACTCTATCATTTTTCGTTCTTCGCAAATTTAAAATCTTTAATAAAAAGAACCGCGAATGCTTAGTCTAAAAGTTAAGGGACAAGCTAGAGCTCAACACGCTCGATCGAGTCAAAATTTATTCTTATTCTACCCAGCAGGAAAGTCAACATTGTGACACTTATTTTGTTTTTGAAAATTTTTAAAATTTTTTCATTTTTTTGGTATTTTGGTGTTAAAAACGGGATTACGTGAAAACAACGTCTGCAGGCACAATCAAATCGATAGATCCCCCCATACTAGAATTAAACATTGTCCTCAATCTTTTAAGAAGGGTCTCTACGTAAATCCTAAGCCGTGTATTAAGTATGCACAAAGATAAACGTTAGTCGATAAGATTAGGATATTGGATTCCCATAATTATGCAAATGATTGAAGCTCGAGTGAACGAGAGACAAAACCACGAGCACGAGAGGCTTCATAATCCGGGGCAATCCTAGACATACAACAAAAACCATAAAACACGAGAAAGGAAGAGGCGAACCTCCTCACAACACACTTATTCGTTACTACTATATTATATAAGGATAAGCATGGGTTGCCACCCATGAAGCGCTTGTTTAAGGTCACTTAGCTTGACCCGTCCCCGAATTTAGTTGTCTATGGGGAAGGTTTGGAGATCCGGACAACCACGAGTGGTAGGTCCCTTCCAAAGTAGTGTTTAAGTCGATGACCATTCACTTGGAAGTTTTACCCGTCGGTTTAAGATAACTCGACGGTGGTATAAGGAAATACTTGGGTAACGGTGAATGGTCCAGTCCAGCGGGTCTTAAGCTTGCCCGAGAAAACCTTTAATCTAGAATTAAAAATGAGGACTCGATCACCAACGTTGAAAACGCGGTTCTTGATCTTGGAGTCATGGATCCTCTTTGTTTTCTCTTTGTAGATCAAAGAGTTCTCATAGGCCTGATCACGAAGTTCATTTAATTCATTCATTTGAACTTTTCGGTGATCACCCGCGGTCACAAGGTCATAATTGCAATGCTTTAAGGCCTAGTAGGCCTTGTGCTCGAGCTCGGTGGGTAGATGACAAACCTTTCCGTACACCAACTTGTAAGGAGTGCACCTGATGTGTGTCTTAAATGTTGTACGGAAGGCCCACAAGGCGTCATCCAACTTATCGGACCATGAAGCACGGTGTTCGCCTACGGTCCTCTCAAGAATACGTTTCAAACCACGATTTGAAACCTCAACTTGCCCACTTGTTTGTGGGTGATACGCGGTGGAGAGACGATGAGTAATTCTGTATTTAAGCATGACGTTTGCAAACTGGTCATTGCAAAAATGGGTATCGCGATCACTAATGATAGCATGAGGGGTCCCAAATTGGGCGAAGAGAGATTTTAAAAATTTACAAACAACTCGGGCGTCATTGGTGGGGAGCGCTTTCGCTTCAACCCATTTTGACAAATAATCGACGGCCACGAGTATATACTTGTTCCCTCGTGAAGACGGGAACGATCCTATAAAATCGATGCCCCAAACGTCAAAGATTTCACAAACTTGGATTGCATTTTGTGGCATTTCATCCCTTTGTGAAATTTTTCCTTAACGTTGACAAGCGTCACACCATGTGACCAAGTCATGGGCATCTCGGTAAATAGTCAGCCAATAAAATCCCGAATCAAAGACTTTTTTAGCGGTGTAGCTGGCATTGTGATGTCTGCCGGTGGGTCTATTATGGCAAGCTATGAGGATATCATGGGTTTCTTGGCCAAAATCACACCGCCGAATCACTTGATCCACACAAATCTTGAACAAATAGGGGTCGTCCCAAAAATAATGCTTAATGTCTTTGAAAAATTTCTTCTTTTGTTGGGACGACATCCCTTTAACAACTAAATTCCCTGCATGGTAATTTGCAAAGTCGGCAAACCATGGGGTACTAGCATCACCACGAAAAGTCACCATACCAAGTGTCTCGAGAGGAAATATTTCCGTAATTTCCTTTTTCTCGAGCTCACTTTAGTGGAGGTTCTCTAATATAGACAAGTGGTCGACCGCTAGATTCTTCGCTCCTTTTTTTATCACGGATACACTACTACAAAAAACACCATAGAAACTGGTCAAAATAGCCCATAAAGAGTGGTTTTAGAACCACTCTCCGAGGGGGGTATCTCCATGATCGAAACATATAAAAACCGGTTATGCAACCAGTCTCTATAAGAAGAATCGACACTGGCTCTCTCCTTAAGAAATGGTCTCCTTAACAATTGGTCTCCATACTGGTTCTCCCGAAACATGTCTTTATAACAACATCTAACCAGTCTTTATATAGATTAAAAAGATAGGTTTTTATCTCAAAACCTGTCTTTTTTAATCATTTTTAAAAAAATTATATATTTTTGGAATTCTTTAATAAATTCCAAAATTTACAAAAATAACCCACCAAAATAAAGAAATATGAATACAACAAATTTATATAAACTGAGTTAGATGGACCAAAAATGTCAAAATCAACAAATTAAAGTAAATAAAGACAACTTTCATTTCAGCTTAACATAAAGCAAATACAAAATTCAAATCAAATTAAATCACTAGAATTCAACAAATAACTATTAAGAAAAACACTAGAATTCAACATAATTATCTAGGACTAATCTCGCCACAATGTAAAGCATGTGCTAATGAAAAACAACACCAGTAAAACAAATACCCCAAGACCACATAGCATGAACCTCCTCCTATTTGTGTTTCTACTTGTTAAACTGGGAAGGTGTTTCAAAACCTCAAAACAGTTTAAATGGAGCAATTTCACTCGTTAGAGGCTTTTGAGATCCCATAGTTAAATATGTAAGAATAACACCTTACCTAAAAGTTGAAAGCCTGGCTTTTTAAACATTCCTACCATCCGAGCTCATTATTGCCACAAAATCTCC
>BQNB010156287.1:0-15285 GCA_026074375.1 Tanacetum coccineum | reverse complement strand
TTGAGTATATTTATATTTATATATATCTTATTAAAGGATTAGATTTTGCGAGTCAACTACCATAGTTAGTCCTCATACCATCACACCGTTAGTTCTAAAGCTGACAAAACCCCTAACCCCGTTAACCCCTTTATCCCACATAAACCCAAAACCACTTACCCGTCAAAAATCTAAAGCACTATTCATTATCTCTTTCCCTCTTTTTCTCTGCAACCAAACAATGTTCAATTCTCGTATGAGGGGATCTATCGATTTCATTATGCCTGCAGCCGTTGTTTTCACATAATCTTGTTTTTTCCTCATACCATCACAATGTTTGACTTTCCTGCTGGGTAGAATAAGAATAAATTTTGACTCGATCGAGCTTATTGAGCTCTAGCTTGCTCCTTAACTTTTAGACTAAGCATTCGCGGATCTTTTTATTAAAGATTTTAAATTTGCGAAGAACGAGTAATGATAGAGTTGAATATGAGTTGGATGCTAAACAAGGATTAGTTTTAAATCTTAAGAGCTCATAAGTGTAATTTGTGGCTTTTTCTTTCATAAGCTCCTAACCTGACTAATAATACATGCTCTTTTCGAAAATTAAACGTAAATCAACAATTTTTGAATTCAAAATTTATTTAGTCTTAGTTCAAATTTATACATAAATTTTCTCTATATATCATGAAAAAAAATGAGTAACAACAATAATAATAAAAACTGTAGGCTGATAAAAGTTTGCTGCATCTTCCCGGCTCACAACCGATGTTGCAACCTTCTAAATAAGGCCCATAGTAATAATAATAATCCGAGACTGATAAAAGTTTGTTGCATCTTGCCGGCTCACAACCGATGTTGCAGTCTTCAAAAAGGTCGAGGATTTCCTTCGTTTAAAAGGTATAAGTATAATTAAATTAATGTTAAGTGTGATTTAATAAATATAGGGAAAATCTCTTTTTCTTAAATTTAAATATACTTTTGAACTAAGACTATTTCGTTTTAAGTTATAAATAAAATATGTATAAAACGGGAAATCCAAGGGTTTTGAAACCGAATGTCCGTAAGTCTCGATACTAGTCTCTGTGGGGTGTCAAATGTCTGGTCACTTAGCCGCAAGGTTGGGATGTGTCGAGACGAAAGTCGCTACATGGGATGATCTCGCCTTCAAACTTATTACTTTTGGGTGGAACGTGAAGCATAGAAATTTTGCAAAACGTTGATATGTGGTTGAAATTCGAAACAAGCACATTCACCTAAGATATAATAATTGTCGGGAGTGAAAAGTTTACAAATTAAAAATATGAGTAATGTTAGCATCCTAACTTATATTTGATGGTGATTTCGTTTTTGAGCTTGGTTTGGAACAAGTGAAAAATCGGGGACGATGAATTTATCCTTTTTTAGGCATTTTAGGATTAAAGTGCTTCTTGTTCTGTGACCCTAAAAGTTATAAAAATAACGAAAGTCAAAACATGTTTAGTAAAGTTTGCTTAAAAGAATAATTAATAAAAAAAAATAAGGAAAAGGAAAAATCACAAATATTGTGGTAATAATGTAGATTTATAAAAATGGTCAAAAACGGGCTTTTTTCAAAGCTATGATTCTTAATACCCCTTGATGACCCTTAGCCTAACTTTTCGAGTAAATTAGTCCAAGGGGGAATAATTCTTGGTTTTCTAAAGTGTTTACTTATGGCATTGCGTGAGGACACGACAATAGTTTAGTATGGGGGATTTTGGTATGTGCTTAATTACACATACCTTTTACCTATAAAAACGAGCCTAAATGACCAAAAACGGACATAAAATGCCAAAAATATGTGTGTTTTGCTATTTATGATGTGCAGGTAACGGATATTCACTAAAGGACAACAACGAAGCCAAAACTGACAAAACCGAGCACGGGATTGGAAAGAGCGTGAAAAAGTCAAATTCAAAGTCAACAAGTCAAAGACAAGACGAAACCGAATAAATCTTATCAAGCCAACCCACACCCAAGTTAATGGGCCGAGTCAGCCCATTAATCTTTTCTATTAAACCAAATACCTTTAAAAAGTCCAAATCCAAAACCATTCCTAACCCGGCCCAAAAATTCAAGCCCATTAGCTTAACCATTCACCTCGTTAACCCTTAACTATAACACCTTATTTCCCTTTGCACCGTTAGATCTTATGGACTAACATAGCTAGTCCTCATACCATCACACCGTTAGTCCTAAACCTAACAAAATCCCTAACCCCGTTAACCCCTTTATCCCACATAAACCCAAAACCCCTTACCTGCCAAAAATCCCAAGCACTATTCATTATCTCTTTCCCTCTTTTTCTCTGCAAACAGACAAACACATCACTCCCCCCCCCCCTCAACCCCACTTCATAAACAGCCAAGACACGTTGGCAATCCCATAGTGATTAATTGGTCAAGCGAATCAAGGGCTTAGATGGATCAAAGATTAGGGCAGTTCGGATTGGAAGGCCAGGATTAAAGATGAAGACACCCTCACTCTTTCCTCACAGAAGTAACACAAGAAGCAGTGTAGCTTTAATTTTCTGTCATTTTTTACAACTTATTTCCTATTGCTTATTGTATTTTTCATTTCCAAGTATTGTAACCCTTTAAAAGTTTAATGAAATTCTGTTTTTCTACTTAAATATGTCTTTAAAATTCTGTTAAAAGCTTTGTTGTTATCTAAATGTGATCTTAATAAAGCTCTTATAATCTGTTTTACTCAAAGTTTACTGTTTCACCAAGTTATCCACTTCTAGAATACCAAAGCTTAATATTATGGATGATAAGCCAAAAAGGGATGGGCTTATGGACTTACCAGCTTGTTTAATACAAGCTGGAGCTTGTTAGATAAGTTCTATTAAGCAGTTTTGCCCTGTTTTGAGCAAAGGCAATTGTAATTCACTTTTCTATTTTCTAGCTTATTTCACTATTTGCTTAATTGAATTGCTTATTTTCTGCTTTTTACTGCTTATTGTTGCATATTGGCTCTCATTTATGCTTTCTAGATGTAGTTTTTAGCTTTCAAGTCATTGGAATGTGTTTTCTTAAAAACTGCCTTGTATTGCCTAAAACTGCTTATTATGCATCTGCTTATTCTAGTGCTTATTTCCCTGATCTTATTGCTTATTTGTCCTTAAATATCATGTTTGTTCATCTGTTTTCAAAAATCTATGTTTATTAAGGTCTGTTTTTGTTTAAAAATTGTTGCTCAAGTTTTAAAGGGGTGTTTGGGTCAAGCACCCTTAACATTAGTTAAGGCTTCTTAGGTATTTTTTGGTCATTAAGTCAATTTCAATAAGCTCTCATTTAGTCTCAGTGTGAGTGCTTGAAGCATGGTTTTGAAAGAGCTTGGTTCAGAAAGTGGCCATAGCTGAAAACGACTCGATCAAATGTCGCACATTCCATTGTCTCGCATGAATTTCTTTGTCCTTACGGTTGGTACACCTCTGGTAAGCACTAGAAAAAAAATTTCCCAGCGAAATCAACCATGAAAAAGAGCCAATAATCTTCATTTTTGCAACTAAAAGACGCAACTTCCTACAGAGTCTTCATAGATCGATGAACCTCTATACTGATAAACGATACGCGAGCCCGCAAATACATGAATGAAAGGAGATATCCAGGGTTTTTGCAGTTAATAAGCTCGTATGATGTTTGTAAATCGACGGTGAATATTGGATACAGGTTTTTGAGTGTAGCACCGAGTAGGCAATCGGCTTTCCGCCATAAAAAATAAACGGTGTACGAGAGAAAAGTAGAGACATTGTTCATAGCAGCCATCTACTAGCGTTCCATTTCTTTCTCATTGGACGGAATAATATTAATTCTTATAAAACGAAAGTTTGTAAACTCTGTAAGCACAGAAATCAGCAGAATAACCAATGAAAAAGCCAATATCACCTTTTGCACCAAACTTCCTAATATCTTCATGATCATTCTTGGGATAACAGAGAGCCCCAAATACATGAAGAAAGGAGATATCCGGGTTTTTGCCGTTAATAAGCTCGTATG
Source organism: Tanacetum coccineum (assembly GCA_026074375.1). Lineage (NCBI taxonomy): Eukaryota > Viridiplantae > Streptophyta > Magnoliopsida > Asterales > Asteraceae > Tanacetum > Tanacetum coccineum. The sequence goes on along the minus strand of BQNB010156287.1, from coordinate 11,284 downwards.
ATGTTTTGTTAAATCGACGGTGAATGATGGAACGGTTTTGAGTGTAGCACGCAGTAGCAATCGCTTCCGCCCATAAAAATAACGGTGTACGAGAGAAAATAAACATTGTTCTAGCAGCCTCTACTAGCGTCCGATTTCTTCATTCCACTACTCCATTTTGTTGAGGTGTTCTGACAGAAGACGCTTGGTGAGAGATGCCTACACTATCAAAGTATTCCTTAAGGATTTGATTTTTGAATTCTGTGCCGTTGTCGATTCTTATGATGATAACAGGAGATTGAAGAAGGACATTGATTCTCTTCAGGAAGGTTTTAATCACTTCTGGTGCTTCATCTTTTGATCTGAGAAAGTGTACCCAAGTGTAACGAGAGTAATCGTCCACAATCACTAAAACATATCGCTTTCCATTTATGCTTGCGATTCTCATTAGACCACACAAATCCATATGAATAAGGTGTAACCTCTGCTTAGAATTTGGAACTGGTTTGGGTGGGTGAGATGCCCTTTTGTTTTTTCCTTGCTCGCATGAAGGTCAAAGATGTTCTTTATGATATTTAAATTTTAGAAGACCGGTGAAAAGATCGTTTTAGGCAAGGTCATTTATGGTGTCAAAATTGAGGTGGGATAAACGTTGATGCCATAACCATGACTTGGTAGAAGTTGCACGAGCCATGAGGCAAATTAGGGATGCATAGGCCATGTCATGGAGATTGATGGTGTAAAGGTTTGTTGTGCGATTTTCTTTTAACAAATCAACTCCTTCTAAGTTTCTGACGAAACATGTATTTCTTCAGAAAGCGACCTCTAAATTGATCACAAGCTGCCAACCGGAGAAAACAGGTTATGCCCAAGCCTCAACGAAATAACTCGTGCTCAAAATATGTTCCCCGTTGAAGGATCCCGAAACCCATAATTTCAGCAACATGTCATTTCCAAAGCGAACAAGTTCCATAAAAACTTCAGCGAATTGATGCGAGCTTTCGATTCCCGGTCATATGCTTAGAACAACAAAAAAAACAGATCGACACACCATACTCAAATTTAGATAACCTGCCAAGAAAAGAAGTAGAATTTGAAAACCGTTTGATTGTAGGTTCCGAAGGGTTAGAAGTACATGCATTATCACCATTTAGGAGAGTCAGATTGTCTCTCAGATTTACTGGATGCAATCACACATTGCAAAAATTCTTCTAGTTGGAATCCACCTAAGGCAAGTGCTAGGTTTGCTAGCCCTAGATGAAGCAAGACTTCCTTTGGACCCTAACTCCTTCAAATTCTTAGGCTTCATAACCTTTAACTTTTGTTTCTTTTGATTTTTAGTGTTTGAAACATTTGCCTTTTGTTTCTTACCACGAGAATTCATGTCATTCACATAGTTAAGCACACATACATCATGATTAGCAGTAATTAAACATTGCTTACACATAGCACAAACAACTTCATATTTATCATTCCGAATAGCAAGCTTAACGTTATTACATGCAGATGACATATGTTTCTTATTCTTAGAAAGCAGTAAATTCCTAGGGTGTTCTTTTACTTCAACTTCTTTATTCTTGCTGCAACAACTCTTAGACGTAGAGGGGACCCTATCATTCTTTGTATTGCTCCTAGGTTGTGGCCTTCTGGTCTTAGCAGTGTTGTCTACTCCTGTAGAAGATAAACCATTTGAGTCAGAATTAACATCTTTCTTAGTGATGACATGAGGTTGTGAAACAGTGATCGGATTTGTCCTAACGCTTGCTCTAACTTTGTTAGGAACATACTTTTCTTCCCTAGAAGGCTTAAAAGGATTAATCCTAAACATTCCTGGGGCAATCACCTTATCATTGTTCACAACTTTTGATTCTTGTGGTGTGGGTACCGAGTTTGAAGTGACTGGTTTTGACAAAGCATGTGTCTTATCGATCTTGGGAAGACCCTTAGATTTTGGAAAAGGAGTTACCGCATAGAGTTTCGATCCAGAAGAAGAAGGTGGTTTTCCCAAAATTGATTGCTTACAAAACTGAGTATTCACACTCGTACCTTTGGTTGTGTCCTTTTGTTCAGAAACCTTATCAAATAATTGAGCTCTTAACTTAGCATTTTCAAAGATCGTGTTATGTAATTTATCTTGCAACGAGTCAATTATTGTTTTGGTTTGAGCCCGTGTCACTGAGATAGAGTCAAACAGGTTTTTGTATGTGGTCTTAAGATGAGCATTTTCTTTTTCATAATTTCGAACCTGAAACTCTAATTCTACGTTCTCATTTTCTAGTTTCTGAGACAAAGGATCAAGGGTATTTGATACACATGGAGTATCCTTACTTTTACCCTTTTGATCTCCCAACTGAGCTTGCAACCGTTCGATCTTTTGTTGCATGTCATTATAAGCTTTATCGTACGAAATTTTGTCATATTTGCATTCTTCACACTTTTTGTACCAATCATTCCAAAGTTTAGCATATTCATTCTCCTTTTTAATGATACAATTTTCAAATCGTTCTTTCGTACGGTCAAGCTCAGTTTGGAGATTTGATGAATCTACAACCGATGGATTTTGCACAATAGACATAATGTCTTGACTGACAACTGCTCTCAAGAGACGCTCAATTTCCAATTCCAATGTCTTGTGCTTAGCAAGAGATTCATCAGCTTCTTTTGCAAGAGATTTAAAGTCTCGAACAAATTTGGCTGCTTCTTTCAAAAATTGTATTTCAAAATTTTGAAGTCTAGAATCCACTTGGTTGATGATAGGAAAAATTTCTTCTTTTAAAATTTTGTGAATCTCTTGATGAGCACTGGACGACCAATTGTGTGTATCTAAAGTCATTCTATGTTTGACAACACGTTGAAGAGTCACAATGGTGCTTTTTACCTCATTTAGAAATTTTCGTGCAACACTTAGAGTAGTGTCATCCAAAAATTCTTCATTTGGTTTTGAAATCGATTTTGAAACAGTGGCCGTTTTGGAAGTATTTACAACATACACCTCTTCTTGTGACTTGGCCGTTTGAGAAACAAAAATCCCCGAAAGATGATTAATCTTTGTGTAGTTTGCCGGTTTTATTTCTTTGTTCAATTGTTTCATTTTTTGGCGACTCTCTTGAGCAAGCTTGAGCAAGTTGCAGTGTCTCCTCCGAATCATACACAGCAGGAGGATCATGCTTTTCTAACAATACTTTTCCATTATATAAACTCTGTTCTTTTTGCTGAGCTTGCTTGAGATAAAAAGGATTTTGATAACCCAAAGCCATTTTTTGATCGGTGTGGTAAAACAAGACAGACTTCAACTTTTTCTTTTCTTCTTAAAGAAAGGAGATAGTTGACTTTTCTTTTGAAAGCTGGTTATTTAAATTTGCAATTTCCTCATTCAAAGTCGTTATTTGTTTAGCAGAACTTAAGTGAAGTGCATTTATCTTTTTGGTAAGACATTGCTCTTGATAAGAAGACTTTTGATAACACCTTTCATGTTTGTCATATTTCTCTTGATTGATTTCAAAAAACTTTCCTTGATTTTTATATCTAGCAAGCTCAGTGGTCAATTCGGCATTTGTTTCTTTCATTATGCGATTGACCGAGTTAACTTTCTCAACTTCAATTACCAAATTATTATATAATGAATCATATAAAGCACGTGTTTCCTCTACAGAAGAAAGATTTTGTTCTACTGTTCCCCCACTTTGTTCTACACTAGGCATCTAAGAGATAACATTACTGTCATTCTGATGACCTTGATGTGGTTCATAAATAGGTTCGAGTATCTTAGAATACTGCTCCTCTTGATTAAACATATTGAATATATCATTATCATAACAATTGTTGTTATTACCCCTGACATTGTAGTATCACCAGTGATAAATAAATAATAATAATATCTCATGTGATAAAGTAATATAATGTGACATTTGTCATGATATTTCACATATAATTAATTTCACATGTGAGAAAGCAATATAATGTGGTACAACAAAATAGCACTTAGACTTCTTTGCATACAAGGTGTTGTCCTTCATGACTTGTAAAACTTGAGCCAAATGATCACAATGCTCTTTCAAGTTCTTGCTGTAGATCAGTAGGTCATCAAAAAACACCAGCATAAACTTCCTTAGGAAAGCCTTGAAGATTGTATTCATCAGACTTTGGAAAGTTAAGGGTGCATTTGTAAGACTAAAAGGCATCACAAGGAACTCATAGTGGCCTTCATGAGTCCTGAAAGCTGTCTTGCAAATGTCATCCTCCTTCATTCTGATTTGATGGTATCCAGGCCTCAAATCAAGCTTGGAAAACACTACAGAACCATTTAACTCATCAATGAGCTCCTCAATCACAGGAATAGGGAACTTGGCTTTGACTGTATGCTTATTGAGTTGTCTGTAGTCAATGCACATCCTCCATGTGCCATCTTTCTTTTTAACCATCATAATAGGAGATGAGAAGGGACTTTGACTTGCCCTGATCACCCCTGAATCCATCAATTCCTTAACCATGCCTTCAATGGCATCCTTTTGGCTAGGTGGATGTCTGTAAGGTCTCACATTTATTGGAGGAGTGTTTGGCATAAGAGGGATTTGGTGATCATGTGATCTCTGAGGAGGCAAGTCTTTTGGTATTTCAAACACTTCATCAAATTGTGTGAGAACTTGCTCCACCTCTGCAGATACACTCTCAACACTCTCCATTTGACATAACTGCACTCAATACATACATAAAGCAATAGAAGAGAGCTCAGCTTGCTTCAACATCCCTTTCTTGCCCTGCATCCAGTGTATATGGGTGTTGTTCATGCCTCTCAATACTAGTTGTCTGCCTTTGTGATTGAACTTTATGATTAACTTCTTGAAATTACACTGCATATCTTCAAGAGTATCTAACCACTGAATGCCCAACACCATTACACAACCACCTAATGGTAATAACATCACATCACTTGTGAATACTTCATTTTGGAAGCTCCATTTGAAATCTTGACAGATAGAAGTGCTCATCATTCTTTGTCCATTAGCTACTGAAACTTGCATAGGTGTGGTATTATCCAACCTACACCCTAACTTCTTAGCTGTGTGAATGTCTAAAAAATTATGTGTGCTGCCACAATCAACAAGTATGTGCACCATTTGCTTACCAACTCTGCCTCTAACCCTCATGGTTTGATAGGAATTAAGGCCAGAAAGAGCATTGAGAGTGATTTGTGGGTTATCAGTAACTCCAACCATATCACCCACACAATCCTCATAGGTTTCATCATTACCATCTATGTAGTTATCAAGGTCACCCTCAGCAATAACTTCTATAGAATGTAATTGGCCACTACACTTATGACCTGGTGCATACTTTTGGTCACAATAAAAGCACTGGCCCTTAGCCCTTTTATCCTCCAACTCTCTTTGAGTGAGTCTGTAAGGCTTATGTACCCCATTTCTGGTCACATATCCACTACTTTGGCCAACTGAATTAGACTTGACTGGTGTAGTCACAGCCTTACTAGCATAAGTGGTAATGGATTGTTTAGGAGTAGGGAGCAAAGGAGTGTTATACCTTGGCTTGAGGATAGTATTGGTAGCCTCTTGCATTCTAGCCAACCCATAAGTTTCACTGAGAGTAGTAGCTTGAAACATTCTCATTGGAGTCCCAACTTCAGGCTTAAGTCCCCCCATAAACATACTTACAGCTACTAGCTCAGGTAGGTCCACTCTATTCAACAAAGCCTCAAAAGCCTCTTGATAGGTTTGAACTGATCCAGTCTGCTTGAGGTTCTTGAGCTCCACAATAGGATCATCATAGAGAACTCTAAACCTCTTGACTACTTCTACCTCAAAGTGCTCCCATAGTGTGTTATCAGGGTACTTCTTCATATAAATGTTGATTACCAGCTAATGCTTGCTTCAAAACTATGCATAGAAGCTAACCATATCTTTCTTTCATCGGGCACTCCATCCAATTTTGATGATATGTTTACCACCTTCGTGTAAACCCAATCCTTCACATCATCACCACTGAACTTTGGGAACTCAATCCTAATAAGCTTCCCATAAGGAGTGTTGTTTGGTTCAGGATGTGGCCTTGGTTGAACAGTCAACTCATCAGTCCTTCTTGGTTGACTGGTTCCTTCTCCCCTTTTCAGACTAGCAATGTCAGTTGAATGTGCTCTGACTTCAGCTTGAATGTTAGCTAAAGTTTCCTGAATTGCAGCTAAAGCAGCTTGATTGAATAGTGTTGGCGTGGAGGTGTTTGGATGACCAAATTATTCTTCCTGGTGTTCACCATGATTTTAGGAGTTTGTTAGAAAGTTTGTTAGGAAGTTGAGGTTGTTAGAAGTTTGTTAGAAAGTTTGTTAGACAGTTAGACTGTTGTAACAACTTTCTAGTGTGTCTATTTAAATGATGTTGACAGTAGTTACTCTCCACACACCAAGTGAATAACTGACTTGTCAACTATTCCGTCATTGGCCAATTTAGGTCAACCCAAACTGATCACCATTCGAAAGCAGAGGATTTAAGCCTACGGCGCTGCTCTACCAGTGATCGCGAAGGATACCTAACCGCCAATAAAACTTGATCGTGATTGTTTGTCAAACCGGATAGCATACATAAATTAGTGTTGAATGTTCAGTGTAACACTCACACACTAAAGGTTTAGGTTATATTTAGGGTAGCATTAACATAACGTTTATGTAACAACCTCGCCGGAAAACTAACTGCTCACCGGAAAAACTAACTGATCGCCGGAAAACACCGTCTGAGTTGCCAGGAAGGCAGCTCTGATACCAATTGATACTTAGCAAACTGATTAACAACCAATGTTAAACAATTTACAGATCAACGGCAATGAAAACACTTAGAACTCGTAATCAAAGAAACAGAGCTCAAAATGATTCATTAATGGTGGAACTCAATCAAACGGTTACAACAAAATTTGGAGAGAGAAAATGTGTTTTCACACAGTTACAATTTTGACATGAATGCAAGAAATGAACTAGAAAAGGTATTTATAGGCTAAGGAGGAGGATTGTGAAGTAGAAGTCTTTGGCGGAAACTGCACTGTTTAAATCTGTTTACCAGTTGATGAGAATAACACGTGTACCTCACGTATCTAGTTTAGAACCACACACATGCACCTCACGCGCACCAACAGTATAACAGACTTCTAATCAGTATTATTAATACACTAGCAGTATTAACAATATGCTAGCAGTAATAACTCTGCTATCAGTACTAACTTCTGCTAGCAGTACTAACTTCTTAAGCCTGGCAGTATTAACTTCTAGCCCAACAGTATTAACTTCTGACTTGGCTCGTATCATTAAACATCTGGTCTAACTTAGCTAAAGCTAACTAATAATCCTAACAATAAACACTATGATTACAGTGATCCCTAGTAGCTTATGAATAAGTAGATCTTATTAGGTGACATGAAACTTAATTACACGCCAACATAAAATTTGCCATTTGCTACTAAAGACAGCTGCATTATTGCACGCATTTTCTAATTTAGGAGGTCTAGAAACTCCTGGCTAAAAGCACATGCAATGCATGGCTTCTTTTTTATCAGACGACTTATATGTGTTTGGTAACTATAATTCATACACTATGATATTCATAGCGGTTTTTGATTTTTTGAAATTTTTAATGGCTTTAGACGAAATTACATAATGAGACTTTTCGAGAAATCATGGTATATATAAAGTATCACTATTTGTAAAATATAATGCAAATTAGTTATCTAATTAAACGTTCAATATATTACTTATTTAATGTATTTAATTTTCTCATCTAAATGCTTTTTTCTTCGCATAGTTACCGATTATAACTTGAGCACTACCAATAGAAAGACATGCAAATTTACGTTTTTCAAAATTTGAATCATTATATTTTTGACATACCGTGTTATCAATGTAGAAGGTCCAAAACTGGTTATCAGCTCGAGCTAAAGGCGCCTTAGGAAAGATCTGGTGAACATCGGGATGAATTTCATCGAGGTACTCGATTATGATAAGAGACTTAGGAATGGGTGATTATATTTATTTGCATGAAGAAGGACGGGGACTTTCTTATGAACAGGGTTTGAAGTTAACAAGATCTCACTTCTGCAAGCTAGATTTTCCTTAATATATTCATAATCAATGGACTTGAGTTTGAGGACGATCTGAACCCGGTTAACAAATGGGCTTGCCTTGGTCCCTATCAGCTTTATTTTATACTTTTTTGCCATTGATAGAGATTGTGATGCATGGTTTAATTTTGAAGAATGAGGCTCCTTTATTTATACACAAAATAGTTACATGTGCCCCTTATGTTTATTTGAATTGCAGAATATACCCAAGAGATATGACAAAATTAGACCTCGCAATCTAGACCTAAACGGTCTAGATGGGTTTATGTGTCATCTTTTTTACTTAATGGGGCTAGCATAAACACAACTCTTAGTACCTTGTTCAAAAGTTATTATTGGTTTTATCAAGCTTATGGAACTTCAGGGGCTTAATTGTAATATTCTTTCTTTGATAGTTTAACTTTGTGCAGGAAATGTTATTTTCTTTTGTACAGGGTTAGTTGTGAAAACTGTCTATATAGGAGATCTCTGCTAGGGTTTTCCTCATATCTTGCAAAATTGTGTTCACACAACATCACTATTGTTCTCAAAACTGTTATCATTCAAACTTTGTGTTTTAGATTTTGGGACCTTTCGTTTGTAAAAACTCTGATGAAATAATGAATGAGAACTAAATTTTCAAAAATGACTCTTTTTGATTCATTTTCTATGATTATGACTATTGTACTTTGAAGTAATACTCCAGATTAGCTTCCGCTGCTATATGTAAAAATGGGGGTGTTACAGATTTGGTATCAAGAGACACGTTATAGAGAATAAGGTTGAAACCTTAACTATAACTACTTTTCTTTTTCCATCCAAGAAAGTCCTCCGTGCTGCTATATCTTTTGAAATGGTATTTAAAGATACAAAACTATTATATTACTAAATAAATAACTTATGTTATTTACCGCTGGGTTATTAAACAGAACGATGTCTTCTCCCAACCATCCTACTTTGTTAGATATTAGAAAAAGACTCGGTCACCCCGTGTATTTTACTGTTTATTATAGCTCGTAGTTTAATAGTTAATAGTACATTTTTCGGTTTTAAGTCGGGTACGAAAACCCGGTATATTGTAAGTACTATATAAGCCTCTTCCAACTTTGGAAGAGGGAAGCTAGTCATTTATTCCTTTCATACAAAAACACATTTTCTCTCTCTAGAAAAACTCTCTCATGTGTTTCTCTCTCTAGAAACTAGCCAAGTCCAAGAATCGACCCCGTGTTATGATATATGATATACCACAATTGGTATCAGAGCTTATGGGATGATTAGATCGTGTGTATGTGCGTTTTCTTGCTTGTTTTAGATCGAAAATTGTACATTGAAGGCTCCTAGCTCGTTTTTGAAGTTCTCCGAATTTTTGATGTTTGTATTGATAAAGTTTGGGTGTTTCTAGTTGCTATTGCCTTATGGTACTATGTTGTGCAAAAGAAATCAAGCAAAATCATTCAAAAGGGTGATTTATAAGTGATTTTGTGTGATAAAAGTCGTTGTTCTTCGTGGAGGGTTGCCAGAATTTCTTCACGGCGGTTTGCTTAAATATAATATTTTATTAAGTAGGTTACCAACCCTCTGACACACGGCGGGTTGCTTAGGTGGCGAGTTGCTCAAGAGGCGAGTTGCTTTATACTAAGCAGCGAGTTGCTTACCAGCGGTTTGAACAGGTGGCGAGTTGCTCAAAAGGCGAGTTGCTTTATACTAAGCAGCGAGTTGCTTACCAGCGGTTTGCTTAACAGCGGTTTGAACAGGTTATCAGCGGTTTGAATATTTTAATAGCAAATATCTAAAGGAAACTCTGGCGGTTTGAAAACTCAACGGCGGTTTGATTAAAATATAGACGGCGGTTTGTATTCTTTCTTCGCGGCGGGTTGCTTGGCAGCGAGTTGTGTTCGGCGAGTTGCCTTAAAATTCCATCAGCGAGTTGCCTTATTTCTTTGCAGCGGTTTGGTAGCCTCTGGCGGCGAGTTGAGCTTCTGTCTTAGAAATTTGAAATATTTCAAACTTGGGACTTAATATCACGAAAACAAGAAACGAATACGTTAACCTCACCACTTTTAACGTACCCTCACTAATCATTGATCGATCAAAACATATCATATCATAATAAAACAAGATGTCTAGTATGTCAGAAGACATTCAGTGTGCCGGTTCTGATACACGCCCACCAATGCTTGATAGAACAGACTTTGAATCTTGGCAACAACGTATACGTCTGTACTGTCTAGGAAAGGATAATGGAGAGAACATTATGAAGTCCATTAATGAAGGACCATTTCATATGGGAACGGTCTCAGATGTTATTGCTGGAGGAACTGAGGGTGCAGTTCAACAAGGTCCAGTACGTGCTAGAGTCCTTAACGACCTTTCAGCTGAAGAAAAGGAAAGGTATAAAGCTGACATTCGTGCAACCAATATCCTACTTCAAGGTATACCAAAGGACATCTACTCACTCATCAACCACTATACTGACGCCAAAGACATTTGGGAAAACGTGAAGATGATTCTGGAAGGTTCTGAGTTAACAAAGGATGACCGGGAATCTCAATTATACGATGAATTTGAACACTTCCGTCAAAACAAAGGAGAAACCATTCAAGGATACTATGTTAGGTTTACAAAGCTCATTAATGACATGAGAAACATCAAGATGACCATGCCCAGAATGCAGCTTAACTCGAAGTTTGTGAACAACATGTTACCTGAGTGGAGTAGATTCATAACTGAAGTCAAACTTAATAGAGGTTTGAAGGAGTCTAATTTTGATCAGCTTTATGCCTATTTGAAGCAACATGAGGTACATGCTAATGAGAACAGAACAATGATGGAAATGTTCCTTCAACCAACTAATGATCCTTTAGCATTAGTGTCGAATGCCTCAGTTTAGAAATATTCAACACAATCATCCAAGTCTCCTCAATCCTCAAATGAACCATCTCCTGCTGACAACTTTCAACTGGACTCGGGAAGTTCTTCAATTGAAAACTTGATTGAAAGTTTATCCAAATCACTTGCCCTCCTCACTCAATCGTACAAATCACATCTTCCTCAAACAAACAGTCAACTTAGAACGTCGTCTAATGCAAGGAACAAAGCTACGGTTCAAGACGGCAGAGTTGTGGTTCAAGATGTCTGATTCGCAGTTTTACGTACCTATAAAATATATAATAAAAATACTACTTAGGTAAATTCCAACTATTCACCTTTAACC
>BQNB010156286.1:0-15285 GCA_026074375.1 Tanacetum coccineum | reverse complement strand
ACTATCTAATGCATTTTAAGACTCAAAACAAGTATGGAATTGACATCAATAAGCAACTTCTAAAGATCTAATGATTCCAACAGTTTTATTAAGCTATGCTACTACAGATTTAAACTATAGTCACTAAAAACATAAAACTTGAATTTAGAATTAAAAAAACTGATTTAAACTATCTTAACAACTAAATTTGAATTTGTTAAATTTGGTTTGAATGACAAAAGTGATATAGCAGTACTAACTCAAGTTAGTACTGCTTGACCCAAACACTCTTTTAACAATTAATCTACCATTTTTAAACTACTAAAGGGTAAAATAAGCTGAAACTTATGAAAACAGATGACTAACTAAGTAATTTAAGATCAAATAAGCAATAATTAATAGGAAATAAGTACTAAACTATAATCTAGATTAATGAGCATATTTTTGGTTTTTAAGGCAGTTTAAAGCAAAAACATGAACTAAGTGAATCAAAACTATAATCAGACAATTTAAAGCAATAATAAGACTAATTAAACAGTAATAAGATATTATGAGTAATAATAAGCAACAATAAGCAGAGATTTAAGCAGGAATAAGCAAATTAGAAATTAAGCTATAACAGAGAAAATGCCAAGTGTACCTTGATCCCAGCTAAACAGGGATCAAATAAGCTTTAATAAGCTAGATCTACAAGCTCTAGCTTATCATAGATAAGCTGGTGGTGTCCATAAGCCCATCAAGGTTTGGCTTATCATCCATTAAGCTGAGGTAATTTAGGGGAGAGATTTTAAGATGAAAGTCTAAACTCAGTTAAGCTTTTGAAGGCTTAACTGACTATAAGCTAGATTAAGTTGTTTTTGAGAGCTTATAAGAGCTTATTAGATTAAAACTGAGTAAAGTTCATTAAAACTAATTAATCAAAATGAGTACAAGCTTTTAAGAGTAAAGTTCATTAAAATTAAGACATTAAGCTAAAACGATTACAATAAGCTAAAGTAGTAATAAGCTAATCCACAACTAGACTAGATGATCCATTATGTGTGTGAGGTCCTCTATTTATAGGGGTGTAGCGAAGCTTCTAGCCCTCAGAATGCTCCTCAATCCTCTAATCTTGGCCCTCCATCCAAACCGCCTCACAATCATTCAATCTTTGAACCGTTAGATGGTGTACACGCCTCATTAGCTAATCAAATGATGTGGGACTGCCAGCATGGCTAATGAGGGTGTTAGTGTTGTTAGAAGAGTGCTTCTAGAAGGACGGGAGTACGTGTACTTGGTGGATTTACCCTGCTCTCGTTCATGGAGGTAAATGAGAGGGAAAAAGAAAGGGTTATAGTAATTTAGACTGGCTTCTTTGTTGGTGTTTGACTTGGACTTGTTATAAGGGTGAGTGGATTGGGCTTTTGGATTTAATTTTGGGCCAGGATTAGGTATTAGGATTATGGATATGGACTTAAGGTTTTAAAATGGGTTTTAGGTTACAAGTTATAGGTTTAGTAGGTAAAATATCTTAATGGGTTGACCCGGCCCACAAAAATGGGTACGGGTTGGCCTATAAAAGTTAAATACGCCTTCGGCTTCATTTTCTTGCACTCTTTCCATTCCCGTGCTCGGTTTTATCTGTTTTGCTTTGTTTTTGTCTTTTTGTGCAATATCCGTTACCTGCAAGACACAATACACAAAACAAATGAATACAATGTATTTTTACAACATTTTCGTTCATTATTGGTCTTTTTAGCTTGTTTTATTAGGCAAAAGGTATGTGTATTTACACACATACCAAAAATCCCCCATACTAAGCCATTGCCGTGTCCTCACGCAATGTTATCAACTCACGCTTAGAAAACCAAAGATTCCACCCCCTCCCCTTAGACTAATAACCTTGAAAAGTAGCAAAGTATTCATGAAGGGAAAAGGTGAAATCAATAGTTTTAAAAATGCCCCGTTTGATCAATTATAATCCTAAACATATTTTTGCATTTTTCTCAAGTGACAGGATGTTGACCTTCATTATTTAATAACTCTTTGGATCATAGAACAAGAAACGCCTATAGAATAATCTATTAGAAGCAAAGGATAAAATTCCGTCGTCCTTGATTTTTTTACTTGCCTCATAAAAACTAAGCTTAAAAACGAAATCATTGTTTTCCTATAAGTTTAGATGCTAACACTACTCATAAATGTTAATTGTGTAAGTAAAAAACTTAACTTTTCGCTCCTTTATTCCTAAATCCTCTAAAGCTTATTATTATTATTATTAGTGACAAAGTTTAAGTTAAAGCTTGTAGGCTGACGCAGCCCATTAAGTGGGCCCGGGTTGGTCCATAGAAAATGGGTACGCCTTCGGCTTTAGGTTTTTCGCGCTCTTTCCGATCCTATGCCTGGTTTTGTTCGGTTTTGTCTTTATTTTGTCCTTTTCTTGATATCCGTTACCTGCACATACACAAACACAAAAACAAGCATATACATTGCATTTTCACACGTTTTGGTTATTTGGGCTCGTTTTTATAATAGAAAAGGTATGTGATTTAACACATACCAAAATCCCCCATACTATGCTATTGTCGTGTCTTCACGCAATGTAATAAATCCAAACTTAGAAAACCAAAAATTTCAATCCCCTTAGAATAATTACCTCGAAAAGTAGCTAAGTGTTCATCTAAGGGGATTAAGAAATCACTAGTTTTGAAAAGCCCCCCGTTTTACCAATTTTATGTATTTATTCATACATATCATAACTTTATGGAACAAGAAGCAATAAAAGAATAAATTCATCGTCCTTGATTTTTCACCCGCCCCAAACCAAGCTTAAAAACGAAATCATTGTTAAATATAAGTTAAGATGCTAACACTACTCATAAATGCTAATTGTGGATGCATAGCTACTTTACGGTCCCTTATTCCTAAGTCCTCTAAAGATTTTATTCTTATTATTTGTGACAAATAAATTAATGTATTATTCACATAAAGTAAAACCCGGTTTAGACCATAATTACTTTGAAATCCTTTCCTAAAGAGACGATATGGTGAGAATAAGGTCCACATTAAGGTTCTAATTTCGCACGATTTAGGGGTTATCTTTTTTGTTTCATTCGAAACAACTCAACTACGAGTCCAGAGACGGAGGCTTTATTTAGATAACCCTAGAGTCGAAATTTGGCTTTATTCTTATTATTGCAACATTATTAAACCTCGGTCATTTAAACAACTGCCACATCGGTATGCGAGCCGACCATGGTCCAGGAGTCTTATTTCGACCTCGGTGATTTCCTCGACCTTTTAGAAGGCTGCAACATCGGTTGTGAGCCGGCAAGAGGTAGTGGTCTTATTTCGGCTTTGGTTTATAACTTTTATTATTAGCCAAATTTCAAGTCCTGTGGTCTTTTAACTACCTAGATAACGGTAGCGAGCCGTCAGGAATCGGTAGCCTATTTCCCCACAACACTGACAAAACCTCGATGTGTACCTTACTTTCACCAGAAGGAATCTCTACGAAGTGATTTAAACTAAGAATCGCAAAAACCTAAAGCAACTTTATTTATTAACAATTATATAACGTTTATTAAGCTTGTGGGAGCAAAAAGCCACTATTAACCTTTATGAGCCTTAAAGAGTTCCAACTACTCTATGTTTAGCATCTAACTTATATAAAACTCTATCATTTCTTGTTCTTCGCAAATTTAAAATCTTTAATAAAAAGATCCGCGAATGCTTAGTCTAATAAAACAAGCTTTGCATATTTAAAGTCTATCATGGAAACTTGCAAACTCTTGGCTCTTTATAAGCTAGAATTCGCGTTTTAAAGCTTCTTGTATAAAAGACTAGCAAAAACCTTAAATTTATATAAGTTAAGGGGCAAGCTAGAGCGCCACATGCTCAATCAAATCAAAATTTATTCCTTAAAAAGACAAAACTATGCGGCAAAACACTTATTCTATTTTTGAAATTTTTTAATTTTGGCATATTTTGCTATTTTTGGTGGAAAAACGGGGTTACGTGAAGACAAGGCAAATGCAAGTAAGATCAAATCGAAAGATCCCCCCATACTAGAACTACACATTGTCCTCAATGTGAGACTGTCACCCCCATACTAATTTCAAGGCATAATTCAAATATTAAAGGGTCTCTACGCAAATCTAAAGCCGTTTATTAATTATGCTAATAGATAAACGTTAATAAAAAAGATCTAGGATATCGGATTCTCATACATAAGCATGCGAAGGATTGAAGATCAAGTGGACGATGGACAAAACCACGAGCACGAGAGTCTTTAAAATCCAGGGCAATCCTGGACATAAAACCACAAAACACGAAACACGAAAAAGGAAGAGGCGAGCCTCCTCACATCACACTTATTCATTATATTAATATACTACTACTAAGGATAAGCATGGGTTGCCACCCACGAAGTGCTTGTTTTTGATAACCGAGTCACGAGCCTGACTCGACCCCGAATTTATTGGTCCATGGGGAAAGTTTGGAGATCCAGGACAACCATTTGTAGTATGTCCCCTCCAAAATAGTGCTTAAGTCTATGACCGTTCACCTTGAAATTTGGTCTGTCGTTTTGAGATAACTCAATGGTTCCATAAGGGAAAACTTGAGCAACGGTGAACGGTCCGGTCCAACGGGTTTTGAGCTTGCCCGAGAAAATCTTTAATCGAGAATTGAAGGGAAGAACCCGATCACCAACGTTGAAAACGCGGTTTTTAATCTTAGAATCATGAATCTTCTTCGTTTTCTTTTTATAGATTAAAGAGTTCTCATAAGCATGATCCCGGAGTTCATTTAATTCATTCATTTGAACTTTTCGATGATCACCCGTGGTCTTAAGGTCAAAATTACAATGTTTTAAGGCCCAATAAGCCTTGTGTTCAAGCTCGATAGGAAGATGGCAAGCCTTTCCATACATGAGCTTAAAAGGAGTGCACCCGATGGGTGTTTTGAAGGCGGTACGGAAGGCCCATAATGCATCATCTAACTTATCGGACCATGAAGCACAGTTTTCACCTATGGTCCTTTCTAAAATACGTTTTAAACCACGATTTGAAACCTCAACTTGCCCACTTGTTTGTGGGTGATACACGGTGGAGAGACGATAAGTAACTTCATATTTAAGCATGACCTTTGCGAACTGGTCATTGCAAAAATGGGTACCACGATCACTAATGATAGCACGAGGGCTCCCAAATCGGGTGAACAAAGATTTTAAAAATTTTCAAACAACTCGGGCGTCATTGGTGGGGAGCGCTTTCGCTTCAACCCATTTCGACAAGTAATCGACGGCCACAAGTATATATTTTTCCCTCGTGAAGACGGGAACGGGCCTATGAAATCGATACCCCACACGTCAAAGATCTCGCAAACTTGAATTGCATTTTGAGGCATTTCATCACGTTGCGAGATTTTGCCTTGACGTTGACAAGCGTCACACCGTGTGACCAAGTCATGGGCATCTCGATAAATAGTAGGCCAATAAAAACCGGAATCGAAGACTTTCTTAGCGGTGTAGTTCACACCATGATGTCCCTCGGTGGGTCCATTATGGCAAGCCGTGAGGATATCAACAGCTTCTTGTCCGTGAACACACCGCCTAATCACTTGATCCACAAAAATCTTAAACAAGTAGGGGTCGTCCCAAAAATAATACTTAACATCTTTAAAGAACTTTTTCTTTTGTTGGGACGACATCCCTTTTACTACAAAATTCCCCGCATGGTAATTTACAATGTCGAAAAACCATAGGGTACTTGAATAATTATGAGAAGATATTATTCCAAGGGTCTCGAGAGGAAAAGTTTCCTTGATTTCCTTTTTTTCGAGATCACCTTCATGAGGATTTTCAAGTCTAGATAAATGGTCGGCCGCGAGATTCTCTGCTCCTTTTTTATCCTGAATAATAACATCAAATTCTTGGAGAAGGAGAATGCACTAGAGCAATCTCGGCTTAGCATCTTGCTTAGAAAGAAGATACTTAAGATCTGAGTGGTCCGTATACACTATGGTCTTTGATAAGACTAAGTAAGGCCAAAATTTCTCAAAAGCATACACCACGGCTAATAACTCTTTTTCCATTATAGTGTAATGTGCTTGAGCATCCGTCATGGTCTTACTTGCATAGTGTATAGGCTGAAAATGTTTGGTCTTACGTTGCCCCAAGACTTCACCTACCACATAATCACTTGCATCGCACATAATTTCAAATGGTAGGTCCCAATCGGGGGCAACTAAAATCGGGGCTTCAGTTAATTTTTTCTTAAGTAAATTAAACGCTTCAATACATTCTTTCGATAAAACAAACAGAGTTTCTTTTTCAAGAAGATGGGTCATCGGCCGGGAGATTTTAGAAAAATCTTGAATATATCGACGGTAGAACCCGGCGTGCCCTAAAAAACTTCGAACACCTTTAACGGAAGTCGGATGAGGGAGTTTAGCTATAACATCAACTTTAGCTCGGTCGACCTCAATCCCGAACTTTGAAATCTTATGGCCAAGGACCATGCCCTCTTTAACCATGAAATGACACTTCTCCCAATTTAGAAATAAGTTAGTGTCTTCGCACCATTTTAGCATTTTGTCTAAATTGGAGAGGCAAGACGAGAAAGAATCTCTGAAGACCGAGAAATCGTTCATAAAGACCTCTATTGTCTCCTCGATCATATCGTGGAAAATGGCCATCATGCACCTCCGAAACGTTCCTGGAGCATTACATAAACCAAAAGGCATACGTCGGTAGGCAAACGTCCCATAAGGGCAAGTGAAGGTGGTCTTCTCTTGGTCTTTCGGGTCAATAGGTATTTGAAAATATCTGGAAAATCCATCTAAAAAGCAATAGTATTCATTTCCCTCTAACCGTTCTAGCATTTGATCCATAAAAGGCAACAAGAAATGATATTTACGAGTGGCATCATTAAGATTTCGATAATCAATACAAACTCGCCATCCCGTAACTAACCTAGTGGGTATTAACTCATTTTCTTCGTTTTCAATTACAGTCATGCCACCCTTTTTAGGCACACAATGAACGGGGCTCACCCACGGACTATTAGAGATAGGGTAAATCAATCCGGCAAAGAGGAGTTTTCTAACTTCCTTTTTGATAACCTCATGAATTTTCCGATTTACCCTTCTTTGATGTTGAACCGCCGGTTTAAAATCGTCTTCCATTAAGATCTTGTGAGTACAAAAACTAGGGTCAATACCCTTTATGTCGGAAATTTTCCATGCGATGGCTCGTTTGTGTGACTTAAGAACCTTTAAAAGGGCGGCTTTTTCTTCTTCTTTTAATTCTTTAGAAATTATGGCGGGTAATTTATTGGTTCCTTATAAAAATGCATATTATAAATGCGAAGGTAAATCCTTAAGCTCAAGTTCCGGTGGTTCTTCGATTGAAGGCTTCGTTAAAATAACATCAACTTGCTTAAGGTTTTCATTCTTCATCGGAGGGAGAGTCGGAGACGGGTCTTCATTTAAAAAAATTTCAAGGTAAAGAATGTATCCCTCCGTGTCGTAATAATCATCATCTAAATTAGAAAGCTCTTTCGGGGTACGTAAAAAAGTCTCAATCTCTTCCAAAATGAAATTTCCTCCATCTAAAGGAGTGAACGAGGGGGAAGTAGAAGCGATGATAGGATCCGAAGGAGTGGGATTGCCACTTGAGAACTATCCAAAAATCCGAGCACTTCTTGAGCATACTCCTCACAAGCAACGTCTATGACATTGACTTGATTAATCATTTCGTAACTACGGGAGTCTTTCGAAGTTTGCCTGACTTTAAACGTAATGGCCTCATCATCGACTCGTAAAGTTAATTCTTCACCATAAACATCGATTAAAGCTCTTGTCGTCCTCAAGAAAGGTCTCCCGAGAATGAGGGGAACCCGAGGATCAACATCGTAATCCACTACAACAAAGTCAGCCGGAAAATAAAACTTTCCTACTTTTACAAAAACATCTTCAGCAACTCCTTTCGGGTGAACGGTCGATCGGTCCACGAGTTCAAGTGTCATGCGGGTCGAAGTGAGTTCCAGGAGCGAAAGCTGCTTCCATATGGAAAGAGGCATTAGATTAATGCTAGCGCCAAGATCGGCCAAGGCTAAGCATTCATCTAGCTCTAGAAAATAATACGGGATTAGAAACTTGCCGGGGTCTCCAAGTTTTTCGGGCAACTTCTTCAGGAGCACCGCCGAACAATTTTCATTTAACGGAGTATTTGCTAATTCGAACAACTTTTCCTTATTACTAAGTAAACTCTTAAATGTAGAAGCAAACTTTGGCATATGTTTGTCTTGTTTCCTTTATATCATATATTGTTTCCTTTTGTATCATCAAATCAATAATTCCTAACAATTAGCTTTTTCACGGAGCTTTTGGTTGTTAAGCCTCGAAGGATAAGGTATTGACGGTTTAGGATTAGTCTTCGAAGCAACTTCGGGTTCCGGAATCGGGTCTTGGACAACCGGAGGTTGGACGTGTGCGGTACTTCCTAAACTTGTATTTTGCACCTTGTCCTTTGTCACCTCGGTTTCATGTTCCACTTCCTTCAGAGGAAGAGAAGGAATAGGCAGAATCGTAGGTCCATCATAAGCAACACCACTTCGGGTGGTAATAGCTTTCCCCTCTCCTCTCGGGTTAGCAACGGTATTACTAGGAAGTGATCCCGAACCCGAGGAATTTTGATTTTTCATAATAGTTAATATGTTTATTATTTGATTGTTTTGATTTTCTATCTTATTGGTTCTTGCATCAATCATAGATTTGAACTCATTTCGCAATTCCGTCTTCATGTTAGTCATTTGAGTTTGCATTGCTCTTAAGGTAGCTTCATTACTCTTCATGTAGTTCTGGTATGTGTTTAATTACACATACCTTTTGCCTATAAAAACGGACTTAAAAGACCAAAAACATATAATTTCGTTGTTTTTCCTTGATTGAAATTTTACCCTCTTCCTTGATTGTTCGGAGCTTGATAAGTCGGGGTTTGAAAATTCCATTGATTTTGATTTTGATTGTATCGGTTTTTATTATTTTGCACATTTGGTTGATTAAAACCGGGTGGTCAGAGGTAATTATTCGAGCGATAGCTTAGCAAATTACGGTCACCTTGCGGTTGGTAGGAATTACCCCCCGAATTATAGTTACCCATAGTAGCATAAGCGGCCTCTTGAGTGTAGCCATCGGCGGCTGGGCACTCGGTAAAGGAATGAGGACCACCACAAGTCTCACATTTTGGATTCACAGATTTGACTGATTGTATTTGTCTCATCATCTCTACAAAATTCTTATTCATCATTTCCAATTGTCAAACAACTTCGGGACTCTCGGTAGTAGTAGTAGAAGAGATATTTCTAGACGTCTCATCTCGAGTTGATGAAGTGTCCTAATGGTTGTGGTGAGCGGTCATGTTCTCGATCAATTCGTAACATTCTTTTGGTGTCGTTTGCATAAAAGTTCCTCCCGCTGCAGCATTGATGGTATCCCGATGACTTAATGTCAAACCATTGTAAAACGTATCAATTTGTGTAACCAAAAGCATGTTATGGTTAGGACACCGATCAATGGACAATTTATAACACTCTCATGCCTCGAATAACGATTCGTGCGATTTTTGCTCAAATTTCATGATCTCGTTCCTTAACTTAGTCACCATGGAAGGAGGAAAATATTTCGAGAGAAATTTCCTCATCATATCGTCGAAAGAGTGGATGGAATTCCTTGGAAGGCGATCATACCACGCGATAGCATGATGCGTTAAGGAATATGGGAAAAGAGATAAACGAAGGGCGTCATTGGAGACCTCATTTTGCTTCATATGTTGAGTAATTTCCAAAAATTTATCAATATGTCTATTGGCATCGTCGCCCTGTAATCCATGAAATTGACAAGTATTTTAAACTTGTTGTATCATGTGATGACGAAGTCCAAAATCCGTTGCTTGAATTGGAATCGGGGCAATTGGTTCGCCCCGTCCATCTATAGACAGTTAGCACAACTCCTCCATTGATCGGGGAGCTTGCCCGTTAGGTCTCACCACCAGAGGTGAACCAGTATTATTAGGAGGAGGGGGCCCCGTAGGAGGCTGTCCCATGCTATTATGAGGAATGCTCATAACTTCTTCGAAGTCGAAAAGAGATGACGGTTCACCTAAATTCCTTCTTCAAATAAGACTCTCGGGGTCTCAAAGCGGAGAAAATAGATTAGAAGAATTAGAGCGAGTGCTCATGCACTAAAAACAAAATAATAAAATGAAAATATTTTTGTAACCGATAATCGAACAAGTGTACGGTAGCTCTCTAGATAAACGCACAAAGAAGCGGAAGAACGGGTAAGCGCGAAGCGTTTTAAAAACCTTTTTCTTTTGGGTCGAAGTTCGTTGGATCGACCCTCCTTAAACCTCGCTTAAAGTTTGTAAATCTAAAGGTGAGCCGTTTTCACAAGTGACACAACGGTTGATTTTTAAGTTTTTCAATTTTTTTTGGTATTTTATAAAATAAATTGAAAACAAAATATTTTTGTATTTTTTATGGTTTTATAAAAGAAAATAACTAATTAAAAACGATAACTTCACGGGAAAGGATATTCAAGGCACTAACTTCAAATACTTCGCGAAAATCGTACACCTCTTCCCCGGCAATGGCGCCAAAAATTTAATTTGATCCAAATAGTCTATATATAATTAAATATATATCATAAATATCTCAAACTAATTATAGTATAGTAAGTATCCCGTTTGATAAGAAAATTGCTTGAGGACAAACAATATTATATCTCTCGGATGTCGTATTCTGACAAGAGATGAATTTTAATTCCACGAAAGTATTTTGTTTGATGCTTGAATATCAAATATTTTGAATTTTGATTCTACTTCTAAAAATTAAACAAAAAAGCAACTAAAGGCAAGCAAACAAATAAGGCAATTAAAGATTTAAAGTAAAAACGTTAAAGGGAATTTTAAAACGCGACATATAAGTAAATAATTGTTGATCCCACGCCTTGATCGATTCTTTACCTTGTAAAGAGTATGTTACCTTGGATAAATCCAAAATAACAATGGTTGAGACTTTGTTTGTATATCAAAGTGTATGCGGAATCTACACTTTGATACTCTAGAAGTATTTAGCAATAGAACAGTACCAACAATGAATATATCATAAACTGCTTCAATATTATTGATAATACGAGTACTCTTGATTAGTACTAGGGTTACAAACCTTGAAGCTATTAACATTTTCTCTAGAGTTTTTATATCTCTTTAAGCGTATGTGTCTATGAATGAGTATCTTAACCCTTATACCTAGGATCTCCTTTTATTACCACAAGAGTCCATTTTACAAGAT
Organism: Tanacetum coccineum; assembly: GCA_026074375.1. NCBI lineage: Eukaryota > Viridiplantae > Streptophyta > Magnoliopsida > Asterales > Asteraceae > Tanacetum > Tanacetum coccineum. The sequence goes on along the minus strand of BQNB010156286.1, from coordinate 3,970 downwards.
AACTACCGAATTTTAGGATCCGTTACAATTAGATTAATAATACAAATCTTCCCTAAAAAAAATATAAAAGATATTTCATCCTATTTATCTCTATGATCCTTATTCTCTAAAAAAAAAAAAAAAAAAAAAAAAAATTTATATAAAAAAAAAAAAAAAAAAAAATATTAAAACTATCAAAAAAATTAAAAATAAAAAAATAACAAAATAAAAATAAACTGTAAATAAAAAAAATTCAAAAAACAATTTAGTCAGCAGCTTTGACATCTGAAGTATTAATATTTCTTCTAGCCGTATAAATACTCTGACAGTCTAAGTATGTTCTGGCAGTATAACGCCAATTAATTACTGTTAGTTATACCTTGGCAGTTTTTAACTCTTGTGAGATTTTATTCCCAACAAATCTCCCCTAAATATCTTCAAATCCCAAGGTTTCTGCTAGATTAAATCATTAGACTTCCGATGATGATTCTTTCAAATACTCTTCTACTTCTGCACTTGAGATCTTATAAACCTTAGAAGTTTAAAAGCCTGTGAACTCTCATGATCAACCTCCAATCTTTTATTTAACATCTTTGTTATCGTCTCTTGACTTAGAGGGTATTGCTTCTCTGTCAGCATATGTATGGCTATACCATTTTGCATCAGTAAAATGTGAATACTACAAAAATCATATAAACTCCAGCTTATCACATTATATTCATGCTGATTCTTCATATTTCATCTTCTCATCAGGCTCAAAATAAAGCTGTGAGATTCCCCAAAGATCAATCATATCCTTCAGGTTTGAAGCACTATACCTTTCTTTGATTAAATCTTACAAACTCCTCTACATCTTGTCTACACACAGTAATTCAAGATCTCACTCAAAACCTTATAGTTCTTGGAACTGCCATCTCCTCTGAAGATTTGATAATACATGAAATTTTCTGTCAAAGTGTAAGTATTCCAATCCATAATTGGATACTTTGTAGAGAGAGATTCAACATCTTCTGCAACATCTTCTCTTGGTATTATATCTAAAAACCCTTTGAGTTCTTCCTTCTCAGCATCTTCTTCCAACTTTTGTCTCTTAACAATACTTCTTTTTCTAGGAAGATATTTCTTTCTTTTTGCTCCAGATTCTTTAATAACTTCTTTCATTTCTTTTTGTGTATCAACATCTTCTTCTTCAATCTTTTCAGGAGACTTCATCCTTTCACTTCCATGCTCCATGTCTATAGGCTCAAATATGTTGATAAAATCCCAAACCTTTTTAAAGATTGGCTATTCTCATTATTTTTTTTAAGACATTCCCGTGAAATCACTAATCTTGTAGGGTTCCCTGTTTCTTCAAGTATTTGCATCATATTGCTCCTTGCCTGGGCAAGTATCTTTTGGTTCATCTTTAGAGCATGATCTTATGATGAAGGATCATTCCAATCTATCTTCTTAGATGCCTTGGCTTCAGACATAGCTCTTTGTCTTTCCTCTTCATCCCACTGTCTAGCAATTTATTCATCCCTTGCAATATGTGCCCTTTGTTCTTCATCCATTTGTTCTTACAATCTAATAGCTTCAGCAAAACTCAACTTTTCTTGTTCAAGCTCTTTCTTAGACTTTTTCTTAGGCTCAGACTCTGTCATTATTGGTTTTCCCTTGTCTTTTCTTGTCCTTTTCTCTTTACTCCTTCTTCTGTAAGTAACAGTTCTTCCAGCAGTACTAATATTTTCTTACGCAGTATAACCACTGGAACTTCTCCTAGTAGTACCTTTTGTTGCCACAGCAGTACTAAACTTCAACACTGAAAGTGTAGTACTGTTGTCTGAACAAACGGTATACTCTAGTTGAAGTATTATTATGTGGTCTACAGCTCCTTCAATAAACTAAAGCATCCTCCCAATAACAACCTCCTCCTTCCTACCCTCTATTTCCCCTCCCACCCTCAACCCCCCCCCCCATATCCTACTCCAACCAACACCACCCCACCCACCACCCACCAACCCCACCCCCCCCCCCCCCCCCTCCTTTCTCACCGCTTTCTTGATCTTGAATGAATTTAGTGGGAGTCACTTCTTGAATAATAAGTTTAGTTTCATTACTTTCTTTCTCTTGAACCTCTGCATCAGATAACTTTCTCCCCTGTTTGGAAGAATCATCTTCAACATCTTCATCATCTCGAAAGGACACTTTAGCTCTTTTTACTTGCCTTCCCAATCTTGACTTAGCCTCTAATTTCTTGACCCTTAGAATGAGCTTAGTGAAAGCAGAACTGTAAGTTTTCTTTGTCTTCCTCAAGTCATCCTCCAAGACTCCAATCCTCAATAGTTTGGTAACCAAATTCGTCAATTCATTTAGTTTCAAGCTACCCTCATCACTTCCAGTGATTATGAACCCATGGATAGGTGATTCATTGGGTGTAGGAAGATGGTGTTCTGCTCCAGGTGATGGTTGTGTTGGTGATGGTTGTGTTGGTGCAGCAGTGATATGTTCAGGTGTAGGTGAAGGTGCAGGTGAAGGTGAATGTGTAGGTGAAGGTGAAGGTTCAGGTGAGTGGGAAGGTGAGGATGTGATTCTTGAAGGTGAAGTGGAAGGTTCAGTAACATCTAGCATAGTAGGGAATAGAGCAACTTCCTGGCCTGAAAATCCCTTTGTAGGCCTCTTCATGTTGTTAAAAACTTTGTTGCTAAGAGAGGGTACATGATATGTTCTTGAGTGTTGTTGAAGTTGGTTCCTCTGCATATCTAGGCATATTTGAATGAACCTAGGGTACATCAAAAACTTATGGGGGCTTGAAATATTTGACACCATATGCTCAAAAATCATCCTAGAAAAGTTATATCTCCTATTGGTAGCTAAACAGATAACAGCAGTTGCAATATTACTACTAAACTGCTCCCAAGCAGTCTTCTTTGGGCTAAGGCAATGAAGAATAGAGTGGATAAGAAACCTCCATTGAGGTGAAAAAGCACCCTTTTGAAAAGTTAACTTATCTGAGTCTGTGTGATATCCCATAAGTGCCAATTGCTCAAAAATCTCCGAGTTGGGTATAGAAGAAAGACCATCCTGATCATCCAACTTGAGATGTCTTCGTAAAGATCCCTCAGTGATAGTCATTGAGTGACCATCAATGGTAGCAGTAATCTTGACTTCTCTATTTTCAGCAGTAGTAGCTTTTGCAGACCTCTAAAATTATTTAATAAAGGAGACACAAACATCTGGCTTCTTTGTGAGTGCATAGCAGATGTGACTTCGATTTAGGAAATCGATGATTTGATGAAACCTTGTACTTCCTGTAGATTTCTCTAAAAATGCTACCATGTTGTGCTTGTCACAAAATTCCAAGTTTGCCATGAATAAAACTATGAGTAATCGAGTAGGATATGATCATGGATGAATATATGAAGGTTGGAGAAAGTTAATTGTGATTTAAATAGAGAAACGTAGAGATATAGTTTGACCAATTTAAAGAAATTGAGTTTATCATAATTAAATGAAACATATATATAGAAAGATCACAAAAGTCCAGTTGACTATCAACGGATTTGAGAAGTCTTTACCAGGAGCCGTTTGCTCTGGACTAGTCAATTCTTTGTTGTCTATGAGACATGGTGAACTGATGACCATTTGTTGTGTGGTGTGAAAACCAACACTTTGAGGAACAAACAACATTCCTCCCCTCAAAGAATGCATCATTGAGTAACCAATTTCACACATCATTGCTTATCCTAAAAGAGTTAGCTCAAAACCAAGAAAAACATAATCGAACCACTTTTCTTGTGTAGCAGTATTAAATGTTACTAACAGGATTAACAATGAGACATAGAAATAACTAGCAGTACTAACTATAAGTAACTCTCTACTACCAGTATTAATTTCTGGTCTGGCAGTATTAATAGCAGTACCATTATCCTTAAGACTACTATCATCATGAGACTTTTCTGTAGCATCATTCTCATTATGTAACCCATCTTTATCTTGTATTTGAGCATCA
>BQNB010156285.1:12500-15285 GCA_026074375.1 Tanacetum coccineum | reverse complement strand
CACTCATTTTTATAAAATGTAGATTGAATGTATTTGTGTGTGTTTAAAATGAAAAAAATATGGGATATATATAGATAAAATAAATAAATTTTAATAAAAAAATTTTAAACGTTTGCAACGGATAGTTTTTGGAGGGGTGGGTCCCATTTTCAAACGGCTAAATTGTGATTCGTTTTGTGACGAAATGCTCGGCGAAGAGGGGGCGATGTGGCGGCGAAGCCCGGCGAGCCACGGTGAAGTGCCACCTCAGCCATGGCGAGGGTCCTTCGCCATTACACCATTTGCTCTAAATTTTCATAAATGTTACTCAAAGGAACGCAACATTTTTGTTTCTATGATCAAATAATAATTAAGCTCCCTATATAGAAAGTTTACTTTAGGCTAGATGGCAAAGAGCCTAAAACTCACCTGACATGTCAGTATCACATCACTTTTCTCTCTCCAACTTTAAAACTCACCACAACTCATCTTTCAAACTTAAAAGTGAACAATATCATAATGCCCCAACCGGCGTTATGCCCACGTGGCAACGCCGTTGGGCGCGTTATGACACCGAAAAGTGAAAACCCCCCACGGCGTTGGGGATCGCGTTGACACAACAACGCGGCCTATTTTCTTGGTTTTTTCTTTTAAAAAGTAGGTATGTGTTGTGTTTAGTGTGTGTGTGTGTGTGTGTGTTTTGATTGAGTGACTGTGTAGTGTGTGTTTTGTTGTGTGTTTTTCAGCAGTAGTGAGGAGGAAGAAGAGTCAAAAATGGGAGTTTTTACATGTTTAGTCCTTGTGATTTTAGTCCTTGCCATTTTAGTTTTTTTTTGCAGGTAAAAAAAATCGTTTTAGTTTTATAACTCAAAAAATGATATTTTTTTATTTAGTTTGTTTTAATAAATAGAAAAGAAAAAAAGGTGGGGCCCAAAAAGTTGTGTTATTTTGGTGTTATGATTAGAATGGTTTTTTTTGTATGTTGGTGTTATGGTGTTAAAGATAACGTGACAGTTCTTTTTGATGTTATGGTGTTATGACACATGGAGCACTAGTAACAACGCACATTTTAACTAAAACTCACCTTTCATCATCATTTTTTATTTAAATACATTATTCATAAACTAAAAACGTAAATATTAACGTAAATGTACAAAATAAATAAAAACGTAAACCAAAATAAAAAACTTTTAATCATAAATTAAAAACATTATATAACAACAAAATTAAAATAGGTCATAGATTAAAATACATAACAAAGTACCAAACGATACGAGAACACAAGCTATTTTTTTGAACGGCATTTTATTAGGAGAAACTAGCAAGCAGCTAGACAATTACAAAGACACAAGATGAGGGTTTTTTAACCAATCAACCCAACTAAACGACACTTTACATCTAAAACGACTCCAATAATAAGAATACAAAACTACGTCGTCAAAGATAGTCGCCTTAGAGGGAGAATCCGCGCCAAAAACACACTTGTTACGGAAAGACCAGATAAACCACCACGACCCAAAACACGCCCCTTGCAACAACCTTTTATGCTTACTAGGCATCCTAAGATTATCAATCCAAGAAGTCCATTCATCGAACGAATTCACATCCAAGAAGTCCACATTCCACCAACGACAAATCTTACGAAAAATATCTTTGGCAAAATGGCACTCGAAGAACAAATGTCTCGACGACTCCGTCACTCTATCACAGATGGGACATAGAATAGACGGAATATCTATACCTCTACGGGATAAATTAAGACGAGTAGGCAAACAATCCAAACTCACCTTCCATGCATGAACGTTAACCTTAATTGGCACCGCTTTGATCCATCGAGTTTGAGTAGCCACAACCGAAAGTCTAATATCATCAATTACCTTTCTAACCGACGCTAAAAAGAAACAAAACCCGCTAAATTCCCCCGAACATCTAAAGACCCAATACCACCTATCAAACCAACAGCCAAGGACCACACCTTCAATGTACTCCATCAGGTCCAACATCTAAGGCTAAAACAGATTGGGTAAAGGAGTTTATGCGTTCAAATTAAGTGTGAATTTCTACTTTGGCAAGAAACTAAAATGGAGTCCATCTACGTTGTTTGATATTAATAATGTTGGGTAAATTTGTGTTTAGACTTTGTGCATAGTGAATTCTGTTGGTAATTCGGGTGGGATATCTAATGTGTTTGGGATCCTAACTCTTTTAAGAAATTAAATACACGATACTCGAGATTATTATGTTATATCCAAGGCAATTTGGGTTTAATAATGCAAAATTGCTTAGTATTATTATCGGTATATGCCCGCAGAGTTTTCAGAATAGAAATTGCTATGGGTTATTTGGGTCAATGATAGCAAATTGGAAAGGTGAGGTGATTATATGGGTGATTTTAACGGGTATCGTAATAAAAACAAAGATTTGGAATCGCTTTTCATAGTGCAATAGGCGAAAGCTTTTACTAACTTTTTTATCTCTATGGCGCATTAGAAGAGATCCCCCTTGGAGGATGTTCATTTAACGTGGTGTCACAAAGATCCTCTTCAAGAATAGTAAACTATGTCGAAAGTTTATTGAGATATGCCTCTAATATCCCACAGCCATCACATTGGATAAGATTACCTTTTGGATCATGCGTCCAATCTTGATTTGCGAGAATCAGCTGCATGGATTATTGCAGATCCCCAATTTCGGTTTTTTCACAATTGGTTAGAAGTGGAGGGTTTTGAAATTATGTTAAAAGAGGTTTGGCATGAAGCTCCAGTGGTTATGTCTAAATGCAACTATAAAATCTTATGAATAAGTT
>BQNB010156285.1:0-7500 GCA_026074375.1 Tanacetum coccineum | reverse complement strand
AACAGAGATACAAAAAGAATGAAAAGTACGAAACATTGGTACTTTTTGTGAGGAGGGGTACGAATAATAGCACCCTTTAACAAAAACGCAAATTAGCATGTAGGTTTCAAGAAAAGATGTGTTATATGCATAAAAAGTACGAGATGTTAAACATTTAGAAGTTGCAATTAGAGTTTATTCATTTTGTAGTTATCAGACGAAATATGCAATCTGTAAAAAATTGATAGATAGTATGATATATGTGCTGGGAAGAAATGAACTATTAATAATATTTGTAAAACATTATAAAAGTAAAAAAATTTACACAAAACAAAATCGTAATAGAACACTAGAACATTAAAAAAATATAAAAAATCCGTTTCATTCATATTGCAAACTTTTTTAACAACAAACTTTATTAATATTGAAAACTAAACCACCATACGTTGCACCAATTTTGTGTTATCAACTAATAACAAATCTCAACTAACTTTATAAAGCAGTTAGGTATATTCCTATTTTAAAAGTCTAAACCAAATTTAGTAAAAAAGGATTATGAGGAAAGTAACAACCCTATTATACAATGTTGTCACCATATACGTTTTTTATACAGTCACTTGGAACAGCAACAATGATATTGTCATAATTTAGTCAAATTGTAACCGCTCATTCATGTGGTCCATATTGTAACGTTCCATTAAACATCATTGATTATAAACCAACAAACTCAAATACTCATTTTGGGTTTTATAAACCAGTGTTGATGAGCGGAAAAGGAATTTAAGAGTTAAGATTGCCGGTCTAATCTCCTCCAAGATGCACGTGAAGGTTCAGTTAACACATCAAATGCCCGAAAAGGTTTTCGCTATTGTAACCAAATCGAAAAGATATCGATATGAGAAAACAGTGAGTTAGCATTTACCACTAAAGGGCATGTTAGTAAAAGGATTCATATATTAGAAAAAAGAATTAAGGCCAAATTTTGTTTTTTGTGACATGGATCATAAAGTGCTTGAAACAACTCACAGTTAGCATGAAAAACACTAAAGTGAATTTGTTTGTAAAATAAAAATGGAAGACTGTCCAACAAATTCATCAATATCTAACAATTAAAGAGGTAGTTACCACATGGCAAAACCAATAGATAAAAACAAGTCAAATGCATGCCTACGTGTGATGGATTCATGAGTGTCGGTCTGAATTGATAGATTATGCCCTAATAAAGAAAAAGTAGTAACTAAGTAATGTTATGGTTTTCGAATAAAGGTAGTTAAAACTTTTTATAAGGGTATAATAGTCCCATCAACACTAATAATTATGTGCATGAATAAAAAATCTCTGTGTACATACAATTCTTGCATAAATTCAACTACATTTCATCGCATATGAAATAAAGATGATCAACCATACTTCCGTTGGTTAACTTATTACTTTCCATAGAAACCACACTCCCGGTTACTTTACTGACTAGCTAAGATCGCTTCTTTAAGTGTATATGTATATCAGCAGAATCTGATTCTAAAACTGTCTTACAATTTGATTGATGAATTCAACATAGCATCCTCTGAAAAAGGGGAACCTTAACAATGTGTGGCTTATAAATAATTTCAGTTACCTGCAAAAATAACATTCATATATCGTCGTAATACTAAGAATACTTAAGTGAGATTGTAAACATATGCAATTAGTTTTTCATCACGCGCCGACTCAATATATTCTTCTCCCCATACCGTGGCATGGCGAGAGCCTGGTAGGTCTTGAAAAACAGCAAAATCAGTGTGGCTACTGTCATACGGAGACATCAGTTGATCATTGATTTGATAACGTATGTCTTTCCCTAGTTCATTTTTGTTCATATATTTAAGTAGACTTTTTATTCTTTCCAAGTATAATATTATCTTTGAACCTTTCACTACTAAACAGTAACTGTTCCGGGCCCAACATAACAGCTAGAACCATTTAAATGAATACACACCATAACAAAAATCATCTCTCTCATATTGACCGGATGTATGTCACCATAACCTGTTCCAAGCAAGTCCAAATTAATGCGACATTCACTGATTTATGATCGTTGTAAACTTGCACTGCAAGGCTTAACGTTCTCCCCTAATAACCCTCTCTTCCTATACTTAAAGTCAAATCTGAGCTATAATGCTCTCCCTAAGACCCTCATTCCCATTAATTACCAACAATAAATGGAAAATAGATATGATTAATTAGGGACACTTATGCATTTTGTCACCACATTTATAGAGTTTTCTTATACAAAAGAAAAACTCTTTATCTAACCTATTTTTCTTTTTTTTTTTTTTTTGCCTATTTTTTTCCCACCTTTGCATAAACAATCTTGCTTCAAGCCCCAATGGAAAGTGGTAAACAAGTGGTGGTTATCGGAAATCACAAAAACATCCTCTTGTTCCATCCTCCCATGACTCCATTGGAAGATTCATACATATGCAAAGTAGACAAAGCCATGTCATCACATCAAACTTTGAGATAAACAAAGAATAATTCATCCCTTCAAATGGGGTTTATGGCTTTTCATCGTCTTCTAACGAAGGCATCAGTGGCATGTACAATAAGTACATGAGGTCCTCGCACATTGTTGCCCTATGGACAAAAGTTTGCTGCTGAATCCATGGTATTTATTCAAGAAGTTATCAAAACATGCATCTTAACAATGAAGTAATCAAATCAAGTACGGAGATTAAATCAAAAGGTGGCAGTGGAAAGAGTTTGATCAAGGGACAATGGACAGATGAAGAAGACAAGTAAATAAACCATACTTTTTTTTGTTTTAGTTAATGGTTTAGCCTAATGAATCTTAAGTTTAATTCCTTGCATGAACATTGAACAATATTAACCTATTTTTTGTTATGTAGGAAGCTACTTAGATTGGTGAAACTACATGGAGGGCGGAAATGGGCTCATATCGCTGAGGAGATTATCGGTAGAGCCGGGAAACAATGTCAAGAGCGATGGCATAATCATTTGCGTCCTGATATTAAGTTTTTTCAATTTGTTTAATTGTGTTATGATCTGTTGGAATTCAAGTCATAAAGTTTCAAAAAATAACTTTGTGATAGGTGACACAAATAGTACATGATCTATGAACTGTGGATTTCGTGTAGATATTATCAGATTATACTTCAATTCATTAGTTGATCAAAAAGGCCCTAATTTTTCTCCATTCATTTTAAATCTTCTTGTCAAACCCTAATTATGTTATATTCAATCCTATTTTTTCTTCATAAAAAATGATGTTTTTTTTTTTTGATCAAACGCTAAAATTATCCCACCTCAATTTGTTTCTTATTGCATAAACCCTAATTTTAAGTTTTTGCAACACTGCCGTTCAAAGATTATTATTTTTACAAAATTAAGTAAGCTGCATTAATAGTAAAGGGGACTTCCATTTTGGAGATTATTAAAATTGCGGTGTTAAATATTGGTATATCGTTATCTAACTTCAACCTGTAAATCCTAAAATCATCTAGAATTACATTTATACACAAGTGTCGCATGATGTCAAAATATTTCAGTATTGCATATAGAATTTTATATCATTGCATCAACTTTTTTTATCTTTCATAATTTAATTAAGTACTTATGATTATCAGTTTGTATTTTAACTTAAGTGCTCTCATTTTGTTTTTAAGCTCGTTCTTTCAATTACGAAACACACTATGTTAAGTAACATATGAATAACTGATTTGGGTGCTGTTAGTTACTATAGTTTATTTGTATGCATTCTCGCTTCTTCAGAAAGGGATACCTGGAGTGAATGATGAAGAGAGAATATGAGTTGAGGTCAACGTACAAGTAGGCAACAATGGGTTTGAAATCGCGAAGTTAATTCCTGGGAGGACGGATAATTCGATCAAGAACCATTGGAACGCAACAAAAAGGAGGCAAATTTCTCGTCGTAAGAGCAAGCAAAATGAAGCAAAAAATAAAAAGTTACGATGTTCTATTTTACACGAGTACATTATAAGTACGAGTACTAGTAATGTTAGAGATGCTTATAACATTGCTTCCAAAACCTCCACCACAACTAGCATTATCCCCGCACTAAATGCAACTCGGGGTAGTTCCCCCACTAGATCCTTGGGAGACAATTCAATTAATTTTAGCATCATCTTTCCTGAGCTAGCTAATTCAAACTCCGATGACTCTCCATCTTTAGACATCACTCTAGTCATTGATGAAGAAGTTAAACTTTCATAGCAAAGTTTATTTTTTTTTCGCAGATAGCAACCTGTTAGCCAGATTCAGACACCAGTTCCAATGAGTCCTGAGTCCATATCAATGATCCAAAATCCTCTTTCGACATGAAGCCCATAATGTTTTGCAGCAATTCGCAGTATGGTTTTGCATCATCTTCACCCATCTTCTACATAAAAGATCCGATATCCTCTACAGATCTACATCCCCTAGGGTTTAGTGGAAATTCACAATATGAAATTGCAACAATACCTCATGATGAAAATTCACATTTATATTTGAAAACAAGAAGATATTTTTGCAACCGAAAACAACACGCGTTCCTATGTTTACATGTCTTATCTCCTGGAAGGAGCCACTACACTGTCTAATCCATGTGACTACGGGTACTATGAAGACACAAAAAGGGACTTGATGTTTGATGGTTTAAAAGTGTCGGTTCGGGTTATGGCTCTTCATCAAATGGGGAGAAAGAGATGGATCTTGTGGAGATGGCGTTTTCTTCTCAATTTTCTTTAGGTAGTAACTATATGATATAACCAACAAACTGATTATTGACCCGTATAATCTCGTCATAAATATGCAAACTTTCTATCTCTACTCCTTATAAAAAAAAAAAACCCCCCGTTTTTTTCTACGGGGGGAAAAAAAAAACATTTATAATTAGAAGTCTTAAAATTTTTATGGCATCAAAACATTGCTAATAAAGGAATAATTCAGTCAATATTGTTTCAAGTCCATGTCACAATTAGTCAAAACACACTAGAATTTTAAATAAAAATTGTAACAGCCTTTTCATCAATCAACGGTCCCATTGAACATGGTTTAGAAATTAAATGTAAAAATGTAACGGCCCATTTTATACATTTAGAAATTAAAAAGCAAAGTTGTAACGACCCATACGAAAAAGAAGCCTCAATTATGTTTGTTCAAATTTTCATTTCAACATAGCATGCATCCTAAATCATATAATAATAGCCTCGTGAAACAAAATCAAAACTCATACAAACACGGAACCTCTTCCTTTATTTATTCTCCGTCTTCTAGAATAAAAATCACTCTTCCACATCTTTCAGCTAATATTAAGCCGACCACACATAAACATAACCACCACTACCAGCTCAACCGCCGCCGTCACCACCATCAGAATCCGCCACCAACCCCGCCGGCTATTTCGATAATCGGTGGTGTTTGAGTTTGGTTGTTTTTGTTGGTGTTTTTGTGGCTTTGGTGGCATTCGATTTAGTTTCTTTGTTGGTTATTTGGGTTTGGTTTGGTTGATTTGGGAGGTTGTGAGTTATTTCATTTGGGTTTTTCAGGTGGGTTGGTTGTGTTTTATTTCACGGCACCACCATGTAACCATTGAAATTTAATGGGTGCATTGTATTTTTAGTTCTAAAGCCTGTTTCACAAAGACATAAGGCAAGTGATAGTTGCAATTGAGCCAGTGGCTTTCTATTACATTTTTGCTTTAAATAAGTTTATTAATAAAATTCTTATACCAAAAATATTCGTCAAATTGCTGTCACACGCTTTCTAGAACTTTTGATCATTTACTTTAAGCATGTTTTTGGAAATTGAAGGATAAAGTATGTTTTAAAATTCTAAATGATTATTTGTACCCCTTTTATATTTATGTGTTTTTTATATTTTTTATATTTTTATAATTTTGTTTATGTTATAAAACCAGAAAGTGCGGAAAAAAATATAAACTTTAACAAGTCAAAAGTATTAAAGTGTCAAAAAATACGGAACATTATGATCTGCCGTAAACAGAGAGACAAAAAGAATGAAAAGTACGAAACATTGGTACTTTTTGTGAGGCAAGGGGTACCAATAATAGCACCCTTTAACAAAAACGCAAATTAGCATGTAGGTTTCAAGAAAAGATGTGTTATATTGCATAAAAAGTACGAGATGTTAAACGATTTGAAGTTGCAAGTGGAGTTGTATTCCTTTGTAGTTATCAGGACTAAATGATGCATCTGTATAAAAAATGATGTAGTATGAGATATGTGATGAAAAAAATGAACTATTAATAATATTTGTAAAAACATTATAAAAGTAAAAAAATTTACACAAAACAAAATCGTAATAGAACACTAGAACATTATCGTTTCATTCATATTGCAAACTTTTTTAACAGCAAACTTTATTAATATTGAAAACTAAACCACCTTACGTTGCACCAATTTTGTGTTATCAACTAATAACAAATCTCTACTACTTTATAAAGCATTTAGCCTTTTCTATTTTTAAAAGTCTTAAAAAATTTAAGTAAAAAAATTATTTTATTAGGAAAGTAACAACCCATATTAGTCAATGTTGTTCACCATATACGTTTTTTAATACAGTCAACTTGTAACTGCTAACATTGATATTGTCATTAATTCAGTCAAATTGTAACCGCTGCATTCATGTGGTCCATTTGTAACGGTCCATTAAACATCATTTAAGTATAAACCACAAACTCAAATACTCATTGAGTGTAAAAACCTAACACACTAACAAAATTCATTACACCATTTTCATCTCTCTTAAAAACACAAACACCTTTCTCTCTCTTTCTTCAAACCACCAAATTCCACCATCTCACATATCAGATTCTGCCGCCACTACCGGTTAGTTCTACCGCCATCTTTGCCAACATCATGTGTCGTCAGCCGTTACCGCCGCCATTGTCTCCGCCGTCTGCTAATCTAATGATCTTGGCTTTGGTGGACTAGGTGGTTTCAGTGCGTTAGGTGATTTCGGTGTGTTTTTTGGTGATTTTGAACGGTTTTGGCATATCCATATGAATATTCCCATGTCCAATGTACTTTTCGTTTGATGTATATGAATATTTTGAGCAACTTGATCTCTTTTTGATGGTGAAGCATAGATGCCATGTGTAACGCCCAATTTGCTTATTGGCTTTCAGAATCATACCCTCATGTTTGCTTTTGGCCGCTTCCATTGCTAATGTTGCTATTCACGGGAGGTATAAATTCATTAGTCAATGTTCACCATAAATATTTTAAAATTCACATCAGATATAATGTATACATTTTTTAATTAGCATGTGTTAATAATAACTCATTTAAAAGAGTTTGTAACTCCTGGTCAAAAGAAGTTATGAGCATTAATCAGACAATTAATCTCATAACCTCCTCCATGAATTCATAGTGGTTACATGACCATAATCATGGTCTTTAAGTTAATGTTGAAGGTCAAGGTGGTTATAAACATTTAATGTTGAAACCGCTTATTTAATAGTATGTATCTCTACTGCTTTATATAAAAAAAGTTGATTTG